>JAJEKB010011330.1:0-34237 GCA_022393335.1 Macrotrachela quadricornifera | reverse complement strand
ATTACTAAATGCTTGTTGTTGAATGTTTATAAATAACAGTGGCATGTATTTTCGGTCGATATTAGATAACAATCCAAACCATATATTTAATGAAATACGAAAAATAAATGATACTGACACCATATAGAAAGGAATCACTTTTTTTTTGAGAAACAGTTAGATTTTTAAGAATAATAATTGATAATGTTGGTCGATTTGGATGAATCAATATATATCCTATCAACAAGATGAATAACAAGGGTAGAAGTTACCTTTCAAGACGCCTTATATGAACTTAACAGGCGTGAGTTCTAATGGGAAACATTTTCTAGCAAATTTTTTTGGCGTAGACTTTGATCAGATGAGCTAAAACCTATATTTATTAGAGTTGAAATTTAGAAATATTGAAACAATTTGCAATGAACTTATTTGTGTTAAAAAATATGCATCTTTGAAAATAAGATATTTGAGCTCATTCTGAGAATTTTTTCTGACAGTTGTGCATCAAGCTTGTGCCAAACACAAATGCAGTTTGCATTATAAAGTTAAACCTGTGTTTTAAAAACTGAAATTCAAGATTTTTCGATTTCAGAACTGCTCAATATATCGTCACAGTGATCATACTTAATTAAATGAAGAAATCCTTTATCGACAAGACATAGTGAATTCAGCACAAAAACAAAATCCAATTTTAGCAAATAGAGTTCTGAAAGTTTTGCCGCGACAGAAAGATTCATAAAGTGTCACTTCACTTTTAATTGCTTCGAAGAACAATCAATGATAACCTCTCACAAATTTCGGTAAAAATTCTTCTCGTCATATTACTGTAAAAACGTGAAGTTTTCCCGTCTTTAACATAATTTCATGAAGACTCGTCAAAACTCAACCATAATAGCTCAGGAATTAAAGTGCTTTCACTCTCTTTTTTCTTCTATATTACTCAACATCAATTAAACTTTGAAGCATTTCAAATCTGTAGAATTGATCAAAATTGGTATTGTTGTGCTTTTAGAAAGAGTGTCCGTTGTCCAGGATCAAAATTCTGGTTATAGATATGCAAAGGAAACGCTGAAACTTTTGTTTAGAATTGAATTTATCGTCTTTTCCTGTCTGATCAATATGCGCGATCTACTGTCTCTTTTGTTAGGTCTTTCTGCTCTCGCAATATATTAAACTGAGCACATTTTGGGTATTGCGTAAATTTTTTTAAAATTTTATTTCTTTATCTAAAAGCAATAAGATAAAGTGATATAACAATCATGTATCTTTGAATTAGATCCATTTCTTTTTTTTTCTCTAGGTCGGTTGAAAACTCATGATCGCTATACTCATAAATGAGAATCAGTTTCATCTTTGAATTTTTTGAGTCTGCAAACGATCCAGATTAATGGCGCTATATTTTATCGACTTTTACACTTGCCGACAGTCTATAACCTGAAAGTGCGCCTCTTGTTTTTTTCTCTTTTTTCCTCTTCTTATACCGCCTATCGACGGACTACCACATCTACATTAACCGTGCGTCCTAAACCACGTTTTTTTGGCTGCTAATGAGAATCGACTATCCTTTGATATGCCTTACTGTCTTTACCTATATTTAAAGCAGCTCAAGCGTAAACTTTCCTTCTCCTCTTTTTAATCACAGAATAAATACTCACCTAAACTATACGCATCTGTTCACAATTTAATTTACATCCATCTATCCAACTACTATAAAAACAAACAACAACCATGAACTCCAAATACATCGTCATGATCGTCTTTGCAATGCTATTTATGACACAACTGCTAACAGTATACGGCTACAGCAAAGATCAAGACGACAGTGATTCACTGGAAAGCCAACAACATCAATTGCGTGCACTTCTCCGCAGTCTCATGTTTGAAAGTCGGTAACTCTGTTCAATTATTGTGCCACATCACCACAACAGACTGCCAGTGCATCTAATGATGAAACTCAGATTAGCAATGAATTATGGTATACAATGATTCATTTCACATCTGACTTTAATCATTGGACGCACTGCCAGTCTTTGTATCCAAAGAGGATAATAACTGAAGAAAATCAGATCAGTCTCGTCCATTATTACCTCGCTTGGACTTAAAGACAGTCAATGCATCGAATCATCGAAGTCCCATAAGAAATGAATCATTGTATATAATGATTCATTCCTCTTGCAAGATTGATCATTAGACGCAGTGCTAGCTTTTGCTTCGAACGCGGATAATAATTGAAAGGATTCAGATGAGTCTCTTCAGTTATTCTCCGAGTATGACAGAAACACTGTTAGTGCATCCAATAATCAAAGTCTCATGAGAAACGAATCATCCCTTACAAAGATTCATTTCTTACATGACTTTCATCATTCAGTCCATTCGAAGTCATTATGTCCAGCAACGATAATAACTGAAGAAGGTAAAAAGATTCTATTCAATTATTCTTCTCCTTCGAAGCAAAGATTGCTAGTGAATCCCATGATCAAAGTCCTGTAAGAAATGAATCGTTCTTTACAATGATTCACTTCTCATGTGACTTGGACCAATAGATGCACTTGCAGACTTTCTCTTCGAGGAGGATAATAACGGTAAACGGATTATGTGATTTTCTTCAATTATTATCAACTTGCACGTCAAGTCGGCAAATGCATCCAATGATCAAAGCCACATGAGAAATACATCATTTTCTACAATAATGCGTTTCTCATGCGAATTTGAACCATTCGATACATCGCCAATATATGTGTTCAAGGAGGATAATAATTGAAGAGAATCCGATGAGTCTCATCATTTATGATCCTTCTCGAACACAAACACTGCCAGTGCATTCAATGATCAAAGTCACACAAGAAATGAATCATTGCTTATAATAATTCATTTCTCAAATGACTTTGAGCACTGAATGCCCTACTACTCTTTGTGCACAAAGGAGATAATAACTGATGAGACCTACCTGATTCATTACAGTTATAATCTCTCTTGGATACAAAGGGTGTCGATGTATCCAATAATCAAAGTAACATGAGAAATGAATTATTATATACAATGATTCAATTCTCATGGAACTTTATTCATTCGATACATTGCCAGTCTTTGTGTCCTACTCGAAGAATAACTGACGAGATTCATCTGATTCTCTTCAGTCATTATTCCCGTTCGAAGCAAACGCTGACCGTGCACTCAATGGTCACAGTCACGTAAGGAATGAATCATTGTGTAGAATGCTTCATTTGTCAAGTGACTTTCATCATCCCATGCACTGGCAGACTTTCTGTCTAACGAGGATAATAATTGATGACAATCACATGATTCTCTTCAGTGTTTATCCCCTATGAACACAAAGATTACCATTGTATCCAATAAAAAAAGTCACGTGAAAAATGAATCATTATATACAATAATTCATTTCTGATGCGGCTTGGAACATTGGATGCACTGGCAGCCTTTGTACCTAAAGGGGGTAATAATTAAAGAGAGTCACATAATTCTCTACACTTACTATCATCCTTGGACACAAAGGCTGCCGGTGCGTCTAATAATCAAAGTTGCATAAGAAATGAATGATTCTATATAATGATTCATTGCTCATGTGACTTTGATCATTGGAAGCACCAGCAATCTTTCTGTTGATGAGGGATAACAACTGAAGAGAATCAGCTAAGTCTCGTCAGTTATTATGCTCGTTGGACACAAAGTGTGCTAGTGCCCCTGATAATCAAATTTACATGAGAAATGAATCATTGTATACAATAATACATTGTTCATGTGAGTTGGATCATTGGAAGCACTAGTAGTCTTTGTGTACAAGAGGAATAATAACTGAAGAGAATCAGATCATACTCGTCAGATATCATCCCTCTTGAATATGAAGACTACCAGTGCATTCAATGGTCAAAGTCACAGGAGAAATGAATCATTATATAGAATCATTCATTTTTTCATATGACTTTGATGACTGAATGCACTGGCAAACTTTGCGTCAAAAGCAGATAATAGCTGACGAGATTCAGGTGATTCTCTTCGGTTATTCTTCTTCTTGCACACAAAAGTCAGCCATTGCATCTGACGATCGAACTCACGTTAGAAATAAATCGTTGTATACAGTGATTCATTTCTCACATGAGTTGGATCATTGGATGCACTGATACTTTCTGTATTGAAGTTGAATAGTAACTGGCGAGACTCACCTCATTCTCTTCAGTTGTTATCCCCTTTGAATAGAAAGACTGTCGGGGCATTCAATCGGCAATGTTACATGTGAAAATGAATCATTCTAAATACTGATTCATTTCGCATACGACTTTGATCATTGGGTCCACTGGAAGTCTTTGCGTTCAAGGGGAATAATAAATGAAGAAAGCTAAGTCATTCTATTCAATTATTATCCTCCTTCTACACAAAGACTCTCCCCTGCATCCCATGATCAAAGTCACATGAGAAATAAATCATTGTACACAATGATTCATTTTTCATGTGACTTTCACCATTGGATGGACAGTCAGTGTTCGTGTCCAAAAAGACTAATAATTCAAAAGAATCACTTAACCCTCTTCAGTTAGTATTCTTCTTCGATATAAATCCTGCCAGTGCATTCAATGATCAAGATCACATGAGCAAGCAATGATTCTAAGCCATGATTCATTTGTCATGTGACTTTGATCATTAAATGTACTCGCAGCCTTTGTATCCAAAGAGATTAATAATTGAATAGAATTATTTAATCCACTTCAGATTTTACCCCTCTTGGACACAAAGACTTTTAATGCATCCAGTGATCAAAATCACTTGAGAAATGAATTATCGTAATCAGTAATTGACTTTTCACGTGACTTTGATCATTTGATGCACTGGAAGTCTTTGTGTGTAAGAAAATTTATAATTGAATAGAATCATTCGACGCTTTTCAGTTATTGTCCACCTTGAACACATAGACTTCCAGTGCACTAAATAATCAAAGTCACATGGGAAGTGAATTATTCTAAGCGATGGTGTATTACTCATGTGACTTAGATTATCAGATGCATTGACAGACTTTTATGTGCAAGAAGGAGAATAACTGAAGAGAATCACCTGATTCGTGTCAATTATTATCGTGCTTCGGCGCAAAGACTGCCAGTGCATTTAACGAGGAAAATCACATTATAGAATAAATAATTCTCTATAGTGATTCACTTCTCATGTGACTTCGATCATTGGATTGACTGACTGTCTTTGTGTCGATGATGAATAGTGATTGAAGAGAATGACATAAACTTCTACAGTGATTATCTCCTTTGGACACAAAGACTACTAGTGTTTCCCGACGAACAAGGTCACATGGTAAATGAATCATTGTATACAATGATTCATTTCTCATGTGATTTTGATTATTGGATAGAATGACAATTTTTCTGTTGAAGGGTGATAATAATTGAAGAGAATTAGATTATCCTTTACCGTTATTATTCCCGTTGGACACAAAGACTATTAGTGCCTCTGAGGGTCAAGATCACAAGAGAAATGAATCATCGTATACAATCATTCATTTTCCACGTGACTTTGATCATTGAATGCACTGGTAGTTTTTGCGTCCAAGTAGGATAATAATTTAAGGTAGTCATCTATTCCCATTGAATTATCATGAGTCTTGGACACAGAGACTGCCGGTGGAGCGCGAGTGGTCAAAGTGACATGAAAAATGAATAATGGCTTACGACTATTCATTTCTCGTGTGGCTTCGATTGTATTACGTTTTTCTTCTGTTATTTATCTATTTATTGTGCAAAATATATGAATAAACAATGAAAATAGAAGAGGGTAAGTATATTTTATTTTCAAATCCAATTCTGTTTTTTCATCCATTTTCTCTCGTTTCACTTTTAGGAACGACAACTGTCATCAATCTACTGCTTCCAATCTCCTTCCAACGAACTTCTTCATCAACAAGGACATTTTCCCAACATTCTCTATCCAAATTCTTTTTTTGTAGTTAGTTTTTTTAAACATCAATAAACATATATAGCATTACAATAATTTTTTTATGCCTGAAATTATGTATTTATTGATTTTTATATTCACATAAAATCTAATCATGCAGTACTGTAGCGATAGTTACATGAAAATATATGGCGTTTACTGTATTCTTTTTTGTCACATGTGCACGAAGTTACATATTGAATAGTTATTATTTGTGTGCTTCTACAGGATACATACACCTTGCAATGTTTATGTACACGAAAGAGGTAGAGGAAAGAAAAAAAAAGTGATTAGAATGTTTGCTGTATCATTTTAATTGATAAAGCAAATACTGCAATTATTTTTCTTTCTTTCCTCTTCTCCTTTCATATATATAAACAAGATCATTATATTTTGATAAATCGAAACTAATCACCATATTTCGTTTTCTTTTGCCTTCTTCTTTCATACACATAAACAAGGTTATTTTTGGATAAATCGTAAATAATCGTCATTTATTGAATGTTAACATACGAATGCATTCAAGATAAATGCGAAGAGATACGTCCTTCATATATGTTTTCATATTCATATTTGAATGAAGCGCAATTATTGTTATACAGATAAATGTAAGAGAACAATATCGACAATTCTTTTTCTATTTCAAACATAAAAGTAAAAAGATGCAATCTCCAGTTGATGTTGACTTTTTGTTGAAAAACACATCATACAAATTTGAAATGTTAAAAAAAACTAAATGATAATTGATGATATTCGTATTAATAAATCTAAATGATAATATCATCAAAAAAAAAGACAAGATTAATTAAAATAAGAATATATATATATATATATTTAGAAAAATTTCATCGATTTTAAGTTTCTTCTTTTTCAGTAAGCAATAATATTTAATTGTTACATATCATTATGAACAATACTATTATCTCATTGATAAACTAAATTGATCATGTTCACGATCAAATATACTATTAAGAGTAACAACATAATTTGATGATCAATTTGAATGAAGTGCATAAGTATCTATATTTATTGATATTCTAATATTAAAGATGATGATGAATATAAGATGATCAATAAGCCTTGGGACCTCTCAGAAAAATCGTTCGTTCTCTCTTATAGTAAATTGTAAAATGTCCGAACTTTGGTATATTATTCCTTGTAACATGGTGAATAACATCCTAAATTTTCACCTCTCTGTCCTGATAAATAAGGAAGATATGAAGGCTAACATTCTACCAATATTATTTTCTGCAGGTCGCAAAATACATATGAATGAGCCACTTTTAGATTTCATTTTTCTACCATTTGATGGGTGTCATTAAGGAAAGAAAATATACCAGAAGATACAGCGTGAAAAGTTCTACAACCTACACAGTGCGACATGCTTTATGTTATGTAAGTTTTTCTTTCAAAGAAAGGCAAAGCTTTGTGCCATCAGTTTTTAAGTTAATAGCACAGAGTTTTGCTTCTTCTGAAAATAAAAATTATATAAATTGAGGTACGATTTACTGTGTAGATTTTACAGTTTTTCACGCTGCATCTTCCATATGATGCGTTTGGAGAATATCCCCGGAAACTCGGTTAAATGCCAAGAGAGCAAAACGTAGCCGATATAGGAGACATAGGAGAGAAACATAGACGGAGGGCGTGTCACTCGATGAGGGTGTCACGGAAACACGAGAGGACACTCAATGGGCGTCTCTCTCGCTGAGGGTGCCGCGGAGACGTAGACGGAGGGCGTGTCTCTCCATGAGGGTGCCACGGAAACACGAGAGGGGACACCTAAAGAGCATCTTTCTCACTGAGGGTGCCACGAAAAGAGGAACACACGCGACAACGCGGAGAGAGGGCATGTCTCTTAAGGACTTATAGTGGGTACAGTAGGTGGAGGGACTATAGGAGATATAAGAGGTATAGGAGATATATAGGTATAGAGGTTAGTGGCGTAACCAGGATTTGCCGGGTGAGTGGGCGCGGCCCTACCGATTTTTAAAAATACTATATAATATTTATATAGTGATGCAGCATATATTTTTCTCGCATTACGAAAAGATTTTAGCTTATTTACTCTTAAAATTACGCTTTAAATGTTACTATTTTTTATTAAATGAAGAAAATATCTGAATCCAAAGGTTACAAAGACTTTACTTTAACAAAATTCTACTATTTTTATGCAAATCAGCAAAATCATCTATGAGTTTCTCGAAGTCAATCACAAAGTCGCGCTCCACTGCTAAAACACATATAGGTTGTCCGGAAAGTCTTTAGAGTTGGGAAAATTTGAATATCTTCAACATCCTTCAACCATATAAGCCGAATTTTTTCTGAGGATAAAGGACGGAAAGAAGTTTCTATTTTTGGAAGAACAGTCCGTTCATGGTCATAAAACTACCAAACTTTTCCTCACTACATAGGTAAAGTGTACAGAAATGTATCTTGCTCATAGCTATAGTCTGATATCGTAGAATATTGCTTTACTTTTTATCAAGCAGTGCAGTTAATGTTCACATGCGTTTGTATTAGCGTCTTTTCTATATGCTTCAAAATAAAAAGAGAAATAATGAGGGCAGGCAAAATTCTTCGCAAACAGAATTTCAGAATTTTAGTACAGTATCAATATATAGTATAACATTAAGAACTCTAGTAATAAACCAGCAGTTCTAATTCGCTTCTATTAAAATTAACTTAGAATTCTGCCTTCCACAAGAATTCTGCTACTCTGTGCCTATGAGTCAAATCTCAAAACTAGATTTTTCATTAGAATTCTATTTTTCAAAAGAATTTTACCAGAATTGAGTAAGATTTCTGTTTTTCCAGCAGAATAATTACCCATTCGAGTATACTATATCCTTGATCAATAACAAAATTTTGCTTAGAATTTTACTTTTACGGTAGAATTATGTTAGAACTTAGTTAGATTTTTGGTTATTTCAGCATAACCATGATCTGTTGTACACTCCATCCGATGATGTAAATAAAAATTCTGTTTAGACTTTTATATTCTCAGCAGAATTGTGCTTGAACTCTGATGATCGTGAAAGAATTTTGTTTGTATACATGAACAAAACTCTTTGATGAATTCTGCTGACACAAGCAAAATTGTAATTAAATTTTACCATAATTCTACTGGCAATACAAAACTTGAAGCAAAATTTTGATTTTAGTCAAGTAAACCCCACTCCATAATAAAAGACCCCGAGTCTTCTATCACGTCATATAAAAAAAAATATTAATAGAAAAATTCTTGAATTCTACTTGTGATGAATTTTGCCACTGCTAGAAATAACATAATGACTAAACTTCGTATGTGATCCAGTTTTCAGCAAAAAACTACAAAAACAGAGTTATTCTTGAATGATGAATAAATCCTCATTAAAGTAATCAGTAATATAGTGAGGAAACGTTTGGTGGTTTTATGAAGATAGAAGAACTGTTCCTTTATGATTAGAAACCGCTCTCTGTCCTCTATTCTCAGAAAAAAAATACGGCTTATGTGGGTGAAGAATGCTGAAGATATTCAAACTTTCCAAACTCTAAAGACTTTCCAGACACACTATAGATCGCTCCCAAACAGATACTGTTGTAAAAATAAAAAGTTCGGTTTTCAAAAATTCTAGGTGAGTGGGCAAACAGGTCTGGTGAGTGGGCGGCGCCTACTCATGCCCTACCCTGGTTACGCCACTACAGTAGTATACTGCTATTTTTCTCATTCTTAATGAATTCTTAATGAAATATATTAGTTCAGTTCGTGATTGAATTTGACAAGCTTGGATATACAACGATGACAATAACAAATCTATTGGTAGCCGTGGCCAACCTGTAACCAGTATGAACTGATACCCCTTCATATTTAAAGAGATTTGCTGATATTCCTAACTCGCACTGATGAATCAATGACAGTAAAGTGATAAATAAGAGTTACCATTGTATCCCCAACACAGTTTTCTTTATTGATGTGACCCTTCAATACTCTTTTATCAGTTACAAAAATATGAACTTATTTGTTTTTAATATGGCAGAAATATTCAATTTTTGGTGTGTCTAATAATTTATTGTATCTCCTATACACTAAAATATGAATATTCGGCAAATATTATAAAGTTGATGCGAATGAATTCTAAAATGGTTTTTTTCAAATCACAACCAATAATGGAGTCGAGAGTTCTTCTGACTTTGATGCAAATAAAAAAATAATACAGATGGCGAAAGAGAATAATGTTAGAAATAAAAAGTTTTCTCAGCATCACTGTTACATCGTCAACTTCATCCCCCAATTTTTGTTTTCGACATTTTTACTCTCCATTTTAACAAGACTCGATACTTATTTCATATATGTATCATTCTTTTAGAGTTTCGATGGATGAAATAAGTATAAGTTTTATATGAAACCCTATTTTCATTCTGAAATCATGACCTTTATACTCATATTACAAATTTGTTTAATAAGTTATAATTCGAAAAGTTCATTTTGAATTGCAATAATGTTTCAGTATTTGCACCAGCAATGTCATATTTTTATTACTTCAGAATTTCATATAGTATTAATAAAATATCTGTGCTGCATATATCAATTATTTTTTACAGGTTAATTCAGCTATAATAAAAGATGCTTTCGAAATCGATAAAATATTCGCTTTGAAATATTTTTGTTTGTATAGAAAAGTACTGAAAATATTATGACTCATCAGATTCAAATGTAGTGCTGCTGACATTTAAACAATATTTTTTTATACCACAAAATTCTTTTATTCACTCGAAAAATAATGTCAACAAAAACAAAAAATGATAGTAGCAACATAAAAAATACTCTGATTTGGTCACGTCGTACGTCAATATTCATCCCAATCGTACAAATGACCATCTCGATAAAGATAAGCATGATCATTAGAACGACGACCACGAATATAATCATATAAAAGAACAACATAATAATAATAATAAACTGGAAGATCATGAATAAAATCGCCACCAAAAAAAAGACCACCAGCAAAACCAAGAAGAAGAAGACCAAAAAGAATAGAAAGACAAGCATCATACGCAGAAATAGTATTACCACTAGAATGAACACGAAAATCAGCAAGAGTATTACCATCGGCGAAAGCATAAATAAGACCAGGAATAAAATAAACAACGCCAATAAGACAAATAAGACCAATAATCGGACCCATACCATAATAATCAAGAAAACCAATGCGAGCAGCAAGATAAGCATAAACACGAGCAGGAACACCAACAAAAAGACTACGAAGACGATTATAAACAGCACGATAAATAGCACCAAAAAAAGCATCAAAAACAGCATCAAAAACAGCAAGAATACGATAAGCAGGAGTATTAATACCAAGAGCAGCAGCACCAGGCAAAAAGTGACTCATACCATAAATAAAACCACTCAAAAGAAGTAATATAAGAAGAGTATATACATAAAAACAAAAACAAATTAGAGCAAGGAGACTGTAAAGAACAGAACGAAGACGAGCAGCTTTGGTTTTTTTTGTCGATTGTTCAGAGTTCTGCGTTATTTCATGTTGATCAGCTTCTAAATAAAATTTTATAGGAGAATATGAAATCGATTCGATAATATTCCCAACATTTTAGAGTATGAAATGCGATTGTTAAACTATTAACTAGATTTGAGTTTAATGTAATATTTATTTTTCTAACACAAAACCTAACATATCTTTTTGATACACTATTGAATTATTGTGTGCATAGTTATAGAATTTCATTTTTTCACACTGGAAACCCTATCTCTTCAATATTAATATCAAGCTAGGCGAATTTTTACCATAGATGAAGTCCTTTTAGATCTACTATCAATAAAGATTTTTTAGTTTTTAATTAATCTACGCTGAATTATTAAAAAAAATACTGAACATTATGGAATTTAGTATTATTTTTTTTTGGTTTTGAGGCTTTAAAGTTTCAATGTTATTCTCATGACGAAATAATTTTAAAAATTCTGTCTACTTTCCAAGAAAAAAAAAATGAAATATTTTGGCGAAACTGATCAAAGTGTCTTTTTAGATATTTGTCTGACAAAAAATAGGGTTTATATTGCTTATCAAGAGAACATTTTAGATTATATATTATCGGGAAAGATAGGTAAACGTATAATAAATAATGATGACTAAAAATATCTAATTTATGGAAGAAAAATTTTCCAACAGTTTTTAAAAAGAAATATGTAGAAAATTCTGAAAAAATCCAGTTAAGTCAATGCAGAAATAGTCGTGTATATCTATAGGAATTTGAACATCCAGTATTTCTATATAAAATCAAGTCTAGTGAAATACTAGTATTACACTTACGATGGTAGTTATTTATCTTTGTAACGTAAAGAAATCGGAAAAAATAAGTTAATAATAGTGATTGCTTCTTGTAAGAAATTATCGTATTTGTGATCAAATATGTTATTTTGAGAGATAACAAATAGAATGCATAAGAGTTAAAACTTTGTAGGAATCACATTAATTTTTTGATAGCATAGAAATCTATTGAATTTCTGACTTAGAGTAAAAGTTGAAATTTTGGCGGTATACTTATGCTATGACCAGTTGTTTTCGTCTTCTAGCAAAGCGGTGCATATAAGATATTTAGAATAGTAAAACTCAATCATAGTGAATAGAAAATGTATTGGAAAATTCATCTAAAATAGTACAAAGTCGTTTTGTTGTTTATTTTTTCTAGAAAAATCGAAAAACTTTCTCAAAAAGAGGTTCAAGTGAATCATATCGGTCATTCTTTTGAGTTTATCATTGGTTTAATTCAGATATCTAATATGGTTAAAGGAGTGCGCTCTTTTGATATAACTAGAAAGATTGCCCTTTTCATATGTTCCAAAATAACAAGATCATCCGAAAAAATTATACTAATTCTAGTATAAAATATCGTAGAAACTGGATTACTAGGAAGATATCTGAATTTATTAAATGGGAATCAAACAAAACAAAATTCAGTAAACAGATTATGTTGACTTACTGTTGTGTCGTTGCTGAAGACTTAAATAGATTAAGTGTTTTTTCTTGTCTTTGTCGAACTCTACGCGATCAATCGTGAAGCAAACACTAGGAAGTAATAGTTCTTCTTCTTCATGAGGATATTTCGATAGTGGACTAATATCAGCAGTAAAAGCAATACGAGTTTTCATAATGAATAAGACATTGCCGAATTTCTCAGCTACATTGCGATTTCGTGTACATGAAGTAAATGCTTGAAAAGAGTGTATTGGTTTCGATTTATTCAAACAATCTTGCTTGAATGAATCAATGAAATGATCAGGTAGGCGCGCTCCACGATAAAATATTGAACCTGGCTTGGCCATTGTACTTTTGAATGGATTATCCCATAGAAGCAAACAAAATGGCCCTAATGTGTGTATTTTACTTTGCCAAACTTCATTATTTTCTGTACTTCCTATTAATCGCATGGTTTCATTTATTTTCTTGTATAAAAAGCTTTCTAATGAATAGAGATAAACACAACATTCCCATACTTCTTCCATTGTTGCATATCTCTTTTCCAACAATTGGTTTGCTATTTCTTCAGCTTCAAGTTGTTTTCCCAATATCGTGCCTTCTTGAATAATACCATCAGCAGCTTTCTCGACAACTATTGGAATAACATCTGTATTTTTTGAAGGTAAGTTTTCTTGTGTAAGATTAAGATTTTTCACTACTTCTTTTATGAAAGGTGAAATAAATCCATACAAACCGGCAAAAGGACGGTTGGGAGAGATAGGATCGGTTGTGAATCTTTCAAATCGCAAACGTTGTTCATCTTTATTATATATCATTCGTTTGACGGGTCGTCGTTTGTTAATATCATTGTTGGAGATTTGAACATTTTGTGCAAAATCAATATGGTAACTGTCCAACATAGCATGAGTTCGTTTTTCTTGAAATGCTTTTTCAATAATCATATTTTCCACATCGGAATAAGGACGCCATTCGGGTGATTCGGTCTCTGAATACGGATTTGGATTTGACTTCCATAACCAATCAGCATGTGTAGAAAGATTACTGAATGTTGTTAATATTTGACCCATCGATATTATCTTTTCACTGATTAATATCGATTGAATCTAAATAGCAATAATTCATAATGTTATTTGTTTCGAAACGATATATATATAAGGAAAAAATCATCTGCATTATAGAGAGTATAAACATTTTCCTACTATTTTAAAGTACAACAAGATATAACATTATTTTTTAAATTAAAGTCCTATACATCGACTATATTCTATTTCAGAATAGATTCCGGTACGAACAGGGAAAGTATATGAATTTAAATAATTTTTAACCCCTTGGGAATTGTTTAGTGTAGATTGTTCGTGTATTTTATTTATTTTATAAAAAGGAGTCAATTTTCAAAGGTTTAAGAAATAGGACAGTATCTTTTTTTTCGATTTTACAATTAGATTAAAACTTTGTATCGCAATATAAAAATCATTCATTTACAGTTCTAACATCTGATTATTTCTCAAAATTTCCATAAGCAGAAGAAAATGTTTAAACGACATTCAATTAACGCAAAAATATGTATTATTAATTTAATCTACTTCGAATCATGACTATTGGTATGTTTTCTTAATACATTTCTAGTAATTGATAAATCACGAAAGATATTTTTCTTTACGTTTAGAAAGTGAATACCCATGTAAACATGAAACGCAAAATCGATGCGTTGAAACGCGGTTTCACAATAAAACGCGTTCACATGCGATTAAAAACCATTCCACAATGCATTCAAACGCATTTTCAATATGAAACGCGTTGAGATGCGGTTAGAAAAAATATCAAAACGCGTCTGGACGCAGTTTTCCTACATAACGTGTTTAAACGCAATCAGAAAAAATATGAGCAGCGTCTCAACACTTTTCTAGAAAAGCTGAACGCGTTTAAACGCATCTTGTTTACTAATTGCATTTAAACGCATTTCAAATATTTTTTCAAATACGTTGGAATGCACTCATGCTTCCAAGCGCGTTTGTATGCGTTTAGTTCTTGTTAATCGGATGCGATTTTACGCAAAAATTGATGTTCTAGAATAATTAACTACGTGATCGAAATCATCCGTTTACATATATTTTATTCATCTAAACTTCATTAAACTTCTTAATAAAGAATGCCAGGATGATTTTAAAATAGACAAAAGTTTAATCATACATACAGCAAAGAATCCATATTTTTCTAAAGTTTCTATATATAATAATAAAACAATATTGTAATAATTTTCAGCTATCCATAACTCTTTTAGCAAATTATACTAAATATTACCAATTAAGTAATATTAAGAACTTTGCATCATATAATCCGACTAAAAGATTATATGAATAATTATTTATTCATTAAATTCTTCGATAAAATTATTTATCATGTGACCGAAAAAATGAAAAAAATCATAATATTAATCGCATGTAGTAGACAATAAAAAAAGATATTATTTTATTAAAAAATAAAGTTATTTAAAAACATAAATGAAAAATCATATTACGTGTTAAATATCTTAACTTCGAAAAAAGTACATCTTATGAAAATGAAGTATTTAATCGATGAAATTCGCATTCAAATATATTTTATTTTAAATAAGAAAATATTTCAAGCTAGTATAGCTCAGTGGTGTGTATGAACGACTTATGATCACTAGTTCATCTGTTCAAATCTGATCGTCATCGCTTAAGGTAAAATTCAATGCATCTACCAGGGTAGACTAAGACAATCGAAAAATGTTGATGATGATGACTCAGTTCGAATCTGCGATGGATTCGAATATATTTTTCAAAATTTTTGGATTTTTTATGAAACGCGTTCAGACGCTTCGAATGTTTCACTGGAGACGCGTTTTTTGCTAAAAATGCGTTTGAACGCAAGTCGAACTATAAACGCGTTCAGATGCGTTTCTAAAAAGCCGCGTCTAAACCCTTCGTTTGTTTCACTGGGGACGCGTTTAGACGCGTTCACTCTTAGCGTTCGACACGCAAATGAAACGCGTTTCAGACGCGTTTTGAGGCAAAAAATATTTACATGGGTAAACTAGGATTTCTTGTTGAACTCCAGTATTCAACACGGAAAACACTTATAATTCTGTTGTATCTTAGTATTACTTTTCAGATACTTCTCAAATGAACTGAAAGTCTTTTCAAAAAAATACTAACGTATTCTATGAAATTATCTTTCACGAATTCTCGTGTTAAAATCGAGTTTAATGTACACAGAATATACTTTATAATAAAATGAACGATAAGAAGATTTTATTTGATGTAAACCTTTTCCAAATATTAGTTACCTGCAAAGAATTAATTGTTGATTAAGTAAATACAAAAATGTATTGAAAGTCGATGAGAATTGTATTTTATCTGGAACATAAATAAAAAAAATGATCGATGATATCATTAAACTCGGTAGCAACCGATATCAGAGTATAATATGTTGCAACAGATGATCACAAAAATTAAACATAACATATTTTTCGTGCAACGATGTATCCTATATAAGGAAAAATTCAATGGTTACGATTTTATCACATTCTAATGACTGTTATAACTACATGAACAGCTTTTTTTTCAAGGAAGTCTTAATAAATAAGTCACAAATAAAATTGTGAATCATAAATAGATAGAAAAAATGTGGGATAATAAAAGATTTATCGATTTCTTATCTTTAAGAACATAAAAAATGAAAAAAAACCATTCACGTTATTTGTTTTTAATTCTTCCTGTCATAGAGAAGCAAAGGTGACTCGAAAGTATGATATGAGATTGTGAATTAAAACAAAAACAAATATTTATTGAGTGTGCACACTAATACCCGCAACTATGATATGAGACATGGAGAAGCGAATGAAAAAAATATCACTATAATCAGCTGATACACGGTAATATCCGTTTTTGGTTTCGTAAAAAAACAAGGTTTCACACTAAACATAGTTTTAACTATTCAGCTAGTCACAAGTTTAGTTTAGAATCAAATCTAGTGATAAATTTCAAATAGAAATCAATCTATAGAAGAATCTATTATAAATTAATTCAAGTTTGAAATTCATTTAGTAGGTTTGATTTTAAATTCAATTTGTGATTGATTGGACCGTTAAAAACACGTTCGTTGTACATCAATCTATAATATAAAAAACTAATAAATTTATTTTATTTTATAAAATCAAACTTGATCTTCATCTTGACATTTGAATCAACCTAAAATATAGAAATTAATATACGTGTTTTGATATATTATTACCCTACATATTCTATCATAGATAGAGGTATGTTCAGATTTCCGCAAAAAGAAATTTCCGAAATTACCTGAAATTGAACGTAAACAAAGCGACATCACACCTCGAGAACTGATTTACATATCCTACCGCTAAACAGAAGAAGTTTCAGTAATTTCGGTAATTACCTAGAAATTTCAGTCATTACTAGGAAATTTCCATAATTTCTATATTTATTTTTTATACATACAACATAAAAATCACTATAGATATAAGGACCCTACCCCCAAAAAATAGTAGAAATTTCAGTATTTTTGATAATTTCCGAGAAATTTCAGTAATTACTAGGAAATTTCCATAATTTCTATTTTTATATTTTATACATATAACATCAATACAAATTTAGATATAACGACCCTACCCCAAGAATACTTGAAACATTAGTAATTTCAGTAATTACTTGGAAATTTCAATAATTTCTATTTCTATATATTATACATATAACATAAAAATCAGTATAGATATAAGGACCCTACACCCAAAAAATAGTTGAAATTTCAGTAATTACTAGGAATTTTCCATAATTTCTATTTCTATATTTTATACATACAACATAAGAATCACTATACATATAAGGATCCTACCCCCAAAAAATAGTAGAAATTTCAGTAATTTCAGTAATTACTTGGAAATTTCGGTAATTTCTGTTTCTATATTTTATATTGAAATTACCGAAATTCCTTCTATCATATGGGCTATGGTTCTTAAAACTCTACTTACTTTTATGAGATAGATATATGATGTATTTAAAGAAATTATAGAAATTTCCTAGTAATTACTAAAATTTCAAGGTAATTACCGAAATTCCTTCTATCATATGGGCTATGGTTCTTAAAACTTTACTTACTTTTATGAGATAGATACATGATATATTGAAAGAAATTATAGAAATTTCCTAGTAATTACTAGAATTTATAAGTGAGTTCCAAAATTACTGTAAATGTTTCTGTACTTTTTCGTGGTATTGAGGTTAATTTTCGGTACTTACTGAAATTTGCATTTTATATAGCTGTAATTTCCGAAATTTGCACTTTTAGCAGGGAATTTTCCTTTTCTGGAAATCTGGCCACTGCTGCATAGATAAGTATCCTTAATATAAAATGTCACGTTATAAAAGTCGATAAAGATCAATACGAATAAACGATGTACGGGTTATGTAGAAATGAGAAGAACCAACAAATAGTGATAGAGAAGAAAAACGAGAACGGATATATATATGGCACATATGAATCATCCCATATATATATAAAGAAAAAGTCCATATGACACATACATAGAAATGATCGTGGAAAATTCCAAGTGAATTTGGCATTATGTTTGTAGTGTATCATGTAAGACTATTTTGGATGAAAGTTACATCAGCTCTATTGGAAGGCCATGTACAAGCTAATTAAGGAATTGATTAAGTACAAGAAACAGAATTTTTCCAATATATTAAATAATAATCAATTAAATATGATTGTTTTTCAACTTTGTGTAAAATATTATCTCTGCAGAGAAGAATGTTATTGTGTCTGTTATCGTTACGTTTTAAGGGAAAATATAAACATCATGATAGAGGCACATGGAATTCATTAATGCGGGATATAGATTGGTTAATAACGTTACAAATAGTAGTTGTTTTATTGAATGATGATTCACCTAAATTCAGTTAAGGTATCACTGTTTCAAAGAAAATTATGAAAAAAAATTTCATTAATTAATTTATATTTATTGAGCTCCGTCGCAGTTTTAAAAAATGAAAGAAGCACAGCCCAAAATTTTGCTGTGTCCTTAATTTGTGATAATTATTCTCCCTCCATACAGGTTATTGATAACTATAATATGTATAATTTATGCTATTTTTATTAATTTTTATGCTCAATTATCTAATAATAAACCTAAATAAAGAAAACAAATACTTAAACTTTTTAAAAGTTGCAATCATATTGATATTTTAAACGATGAGTACAAATAGATACTAAAAAAATAAATGAAATTTCTATTTGACCTTACCCATACGTACACCTAATCAACTATCAATTGAATAAAAAAACAAAAAACAACAAATAATATTATTTTTAATTTATTATAATATCGAGACTGTGATTGATAACGGTAAATAAAAAGATGATTAAGAAATTTGATGAACCATTTTCCAATAATGGTGAAAAAAATAAGCGTAGTGCTTTTTCTACTTTAGAAAAATAAGAGAAGCTATTAAAGATGCAGAATCTGCTGTTAAAACGAAAAATCTGCCTTCAACACAAAAATAATCTTCAAAAATTTTTTCAACTGCCAAAATAAAAATTCCTTTCTTGAAGTATATAATTTTATAAGTTAATTTACTTTATAAGAAAGCTAAAAACATAAGAGAATTGTAACTTGATGCTTACAACAGTATTTATTAAAATAATATAGTATCATAGAAAAAAATATAAGAAAACACAAATAATAGGAAAGTAACTAATAAAACTATAAACGAGTATAAGTGAAAACATCTGCTTTATTCTGATTTAACATAAAATGCTGTTGATACAGTGTGGACACCGACCGTGGTCTTGAATAAATCATCAACAATTATACTTTGTTTGTGATCATTACATACTACCATACCGATGAAATGAGCACGCTTGTGAATAGTTGTATCGAACAATGAATATCTAAGTCGCGTAATAATATCTTATTTCTACTGTATTCTAAGATAATATTTGAATAATGCTCACTTTTGATTTTTTAAACAAATATTATGTGGAAGATTAGCCGTTGTAATCGTTGGCTCGACATTTGAGATTACTAACATTGGTGGAATTCATATAGTGGAAAATAAAATTCTTTACTCCATGAATTCAGTACTGTTTCAAGTTTTCTTTAAAAGCGAATTCTATATAATTGAAGTATTCCTATGAGAATCGTTATAATTTATTGATGTCGATGTTTTTACAAATTTTGTAAGATAACCTATAAAAATACATTTTTTGACGCTCAAAAAATAATATAAATTGAATTTCTAATTTGAAAAAAATTATGAGCTGAAATATACATGAACAATATAGGAAAATAATGAAATATATGATTATTGACATGATAGTGGGATATCTTGTGTGACTTAGATGAAGGCTTGATGCTACTTTAATCTCGATTATTTTATATTCGTTGGATAGCCCTTCTTTTGCTCTATCCGAATCCATAAAAAAATTTCTGGGCAGGTTGAAATTAATAGAGAAATGCAGCTCACATTGGCCAAAAGAGCGAGAAAAAATAGAAAAAAAACAGTAGGGGTGATCTATTTTTGACCCTGAAATATCCATATAATCAGAGTTGAAATATAAGTCATATATACAGTTTTGTAGAGCGCAATTTGCTCTATCAGATGAGATATTGACCGAAAAATTCTGATATTTTAATATGGATCCATTGGTTAAACATTGATTTGCAAGATAAAAAAGTTCTTTTTTTCAAATCAGTTGAGGGTGCACTCAGTGTATATTTCATAGCGTTGCAAGGACAAGTCAGAATGGGCTAAAAATTTGGATTTATAGGTTTTCGACCATGCTCTATCGTTTGCAATCATAAAAAATAGGGGTCAAAATTCTCGAGAGTATGACTATGTTCGATTGAGTCATGGACCGTCTCATAAACGCTCACAGAGACCTTTTTTTTATCAGAATTTCAATGTTTTAACAAATAAAATTCATATTTACTAAGAAAGAAAGCAGTTTTTCGTATATTTTACTTATTAAATTTTTTACAGCGCCCTCTTTAATAAAAAAATTATCTCGGGATTGAGACCAATTTGTGCTCTGTGGCTGGCACAGATAGCTCAAGCGCATCGACAATATATAATGCCATCGAAAGCAGAGCAATTTTGATTGTTTTAACAGACTTTAAAAATATTCAGCGGTTTAAACATAAGCTATTACTATGTTCCATTTTCGAAGAAAACCGACGGTATACTGCCGGTATAGCGCACATTATACCGGACGGTCAACCGACGGTTTACCGGCGGTTTTCGTCCGGTTCGAATCACATGGGAGAGCAATGTACCGAGTAGCTACAGGAAAAAAACCGAGTAAATGTTTATAGGTTAGTTTGTTATCTACACAGAATGAAAGAAAAGTATATTTATATATGTAGACATGACCAACTAGCATAATGTCCCAAGATGTAGAAAAGGAAATAATATTATTTCAAAAAGAAATGAATAATGAATTTTATACCAAAGGAAGGCACATCTAAGAAATTTTATACATTAAAAAATATTTAAAAAGCTCACATTTTTTATATAGAAGAAAATCAGTAGCATAATATTAATCTTGTTTTTCCATTATTTCTACTACGTCACATGTTTCCATATACACTTATTCAATTCAGGTTTTCACGTTACATCTATTGAATACATTTTGAAATATGTGAGATAGTAGAAATAATGAAAAAAAAGAGTAGTTTCGTGGAGCAATCTAGTACTTTTCTTCCATATAGAAAATGTGAGTTTTTTAACATTTTTTAATGTATAAAATTTCTCAAAATCTTTTAAGTTCAACATAACAAAGTTTACAAAATCCTTACCATTTACTATCAATAAATTCCATTTTGAATGCACCTTCATTTTGTATGAAATTCATTATATATTTCTCGCTGAAATATTATTATTTTCTGTCCTATTCCTTGGGGGTATCGTGCTAGTTTATCATGCCCATATATCATCAGTATAGACCGAAGAAAAAAATATATATGACTAATGATAGGAAGAAAAAATATATATATATGTTGTGTAATTGGGAAAAAGCAGACTTCTGTGCTTCCAAAGCAGATAAGTACAGAGAAGTACACAAACCTGCTTTTTCCCTCTTGATGTTGTGCCAAAGTTCCAACTTTGATGACTAATTTTGTCGAAGTTATTTCAAATCAACAAAATATTAAGTAATTATTCAATAATTGATAATATCATAATAAAAATATATATTTGTAGTAAATTCTCCGTTGATATAGCAGTGCACATATCTTCTTATCTATTTAAAATAACTTTAAAAATCTTTTTAAATTGCGCTATTTTTTGAAAAGTTGAAGTTTATTTAAATTTAAGAAACTATTTATAGAGATTGCTCAAAGTCAGTGTACTAATATTAATCATTGCGCTTTTTTCGAAATTTTTTTTCATAATATCCAAAGTTTTGCTAAAAAAAAGTAATTATTTTCAAATAGAACGAAGTACCACAGGTCACTTTGTTTCTGCAATTATTCTTCAAAAGTAACCTCAACGTTGGATATATAGAAATCTGGAACTGTTATAACAAAAATTGCAGAAGTTCAATGGCTATTTATAATAATGCAATAATACGCTATCCATTTATTCAAATAAAACCAACCTGTGGTATGATTCATATACCTAATTAGATGCTTCGATTCGCAAAACTTTGTTAGCTAATCTAATATATTGTAATGAAATATAAATTTAACTCTCACAAATAGAGATGGGCAATAATTGCTTTATATCTTATACATTTATTCTTTTATTTCTGCAAATAAATAGTCAAGGACTTGAAATCAAACAAAATTTAATAGATATTAATAGAGACCAATCACAATCATTTTACGCTTCTCTCAAAAAAAAATGCATGTTGAAGAAATGATTCATTCGTCTGCTGTCGATATAACAATTATTCAAATGTTTCGTAATGATGAAAATATACTGATTGAAGGCGTTTATTGTTTTCCTATTGAAAAACAGACAGGCGTCTATGCGTTCGTCTTATGTATCAATGATCGAGTGATTGTTGCTCAACTTAAAGAGAAACAAACCAATTCAAAATAAGTATACTCGAGCTCTATGTGAAAATGATGGTGTCTATCTATTAGAACAAAACGAAAAATCTCAGGATAATTTCATTATTTATAAGTTTACTTTTATTCAGTTTGTATGACATATTGTGAATTCTGCACAATAAAGAGTACTCGGTATTCATTGCATCAGTACATTAAAATTTATTTTTTATAAGAAATATTTTCCGAATTAAACGATAAATTTTGATATTATAATAATATATGTGTACTTATATCAACGAGGATATTTATAATGCGAGCCATCTTTAATAATATTGCCATAACGATCAGCCGGATGAAAATGAGGTCGCTCTTCAGGCCCATGAGGTGCGTGGTGAACTGGTCTATTACCCTTGCCAGCTGAGCGCGCCACTTCTTTAGCGCTCTTGCGATTAGGAAGCAGCTTGAAATGGATCATCAGCTTACCACTTGACCCTGTACATCGTGTACCAATACTAATTATCGAGCCTTTGGTGATGCTTGTTTGAGTTTCACACGATATAACACGTTTTTTGGTTCAACTAATTAAAGCGCCAGTTCTTCGGTCTCGCCTCTCCATTACTTCAATTGGCGTTTCAATTTTAACGTGTTCATAGGTTATTGATTCTCCAGGCGGCGGTGTTGTTGGTGAACGTGAGCTTTGGGCCATTTTAGTAAACTAAACATAGCACTAAACTCACTTATGTTATATTACACGTATAAAAAGATCACAAAGACAATGAAACAGTTAAATTTTTATCACTGCTGTAAAAAGATTTGCTTATTTCGATGATAAAAAAACGTATATAACATCGCAATGAACTTTGGTCTTTTGCAGTCTTTCGCTCTGAATTCGTCTGAAAGACAGTTATCGCAGTTTAACATGCAAGGTCGAGTTCTAAATGATCATCTTTAAAATTCAATATCATTGTCCTATGATTTTCTTTCGTTCTCTTTGTCTGTAAACGGATGTTGTCTGTGGAGAAGAGATAAAGGGGAGTTGATTAGCCTCGCTGATCTAAAACTCAGCTCGCTCTTATATTTTATTTTAGTAGTTATACAAAATTCGACAAAGAGAAATCATATCAAGCTTACTAAAAGAGAATAAAACCACACTGACAAATTCAAGAAATTGATTCTTCTTGATAGATGTACGCAAATCGTGACAAAGCCTGTGAAATACTTTGAAGACCTCACACACTGAATCTATTTCTTCTAGTATTGGATCTATTTATATGATATCTAGTAGTATTTAACAATGCGAAAAGTTCAGGATATCATTATATACGATCATTACCTAGGGTAACGTGAAAACCAGTGTATGTAGTGTACAATATATTCATCGCTTCAGTCAATAGAATATTTTTCTTGTTGACTAACCTTTATAAGTTTCTTCAGTATTGTGGACAAAATGTTGCATGGGCAAATGGTTGCGAGGACAAAATGTTGCACGGACGAAACGTTGCAAAAAAAAAGTCGCATGGACAAAATGATGCACGGATCTTTCGTTGGAAATTTAAAGCTCCCCATGACTAGCAATGTAAAACAGATAAGCAGATATAATCTGTTCTTTACATTACTACCATAGCCCCATGTGTATCTTTAGGAGAATTTCATCTCTAGCTATGCTTTGACCAAATCTTGAGCTGAGGGTGAGGGTGTGATTGGCTCTTTCAAGTTAGTTTTTATGTTAGAATAAGTTATATTTGCTTTCGTTTGTTTATAGTATATTTTACGAGAGTATTGCCTGAAAATAACACTATCTTATAATTGCAACGTTATGTCCTGCGATTTTCTGTCTTTCCAAGTATCTGTCCGTGCAACATTTTGTCCTTGCAACCATTTGTCCATGCGACGTTTTTTTTGCAACCATTTGTCTGCAATGATATGTCCGCGACATTTTGTCTTGCGACATTCAGTCCGGTCACCCGGAGACGAGTTAGTCAAGGTTACAGAAGAATTATTCAAAATTCAAAGTAAAAGAAAAAGTATGTTTTACCATGGATAGACATAGGACAACAAGAGAAAAAAGATGAGTACGACAGTAAGTAATTGTTTTAAATTGAAATATTTCCCATAGTTATTTGTTGTTTGAGTTTAACAAGATTAAGTGTTATAGTAGTTTATACATATTGAAACATTTTTGTGATATTATTTCATGTGATCTTCTTGTTTTGTACTACGTGTATTAGATGATGAATAACAATATATGTGAACTATTGAAGATGTCTCTTAAGTAATGTCAGTGTTCAGCGTTCACTAAGCAAAGACCAAAGGAGAGTCGATTTTACAGGATTTCGCTTAGCGGCAAGCATTTCTTTTGGTTTCGAGTGCTAAAAACGAAGGTCTCCTAATTTTTCTCTTTTTTTATTTAAAATCCTCTTTTTTAATAAATTCTCAGCCGGATGCCAGAATACTGCTCCTTTCTCATTAAAACACACTTCAGCCAATCATATACTAAAAAGATCTAAAAGCCAAAACTGCTTTGGTCATTCTACAAAATTTTCAAATTCATATGACATGTGACACCTTTCACATTGTCGCTAATCCATTCCTCATGAACAATATTCAATTTCCAATAATCCCAGACATCTTCATAATGCCGCAAAATTTCACCAGGCAAAAAATTTTTCATTTTCATATGTCGAGTGCTCCTTTTATGGCTATTAATCATATTTTGTCCAACAAAGTTTACTTTTCACTAGGGGTCGACAAGTTCAGTTCAGTTCATCTCAAATGAACAGAACTGAACTTGTCGACCCCTACTTTTCACAGTATGAGTGATACCTTGATTCTATTGCTTACATTTATATATATAAATATTTTCTTTTTGATAATGGTGATTGATAATTTTGACACTATTACTTTCATTTATATACATAAACATTATATTTTTGATAATAGTGATTGATAGTTTGGACACTATTGCTCACTTTAATGTTCATAAACATTTTCTATTTGATAATGATGATTGATATTCTTGATAGTATTGCTCACATTTATATACATAAACATTTTCTTTTTGATAATGATGATTGATAGTTTTGACACTATTGTCCACATTTATATGCATAGCCATTTTCTATTTGTTAATGGTGAGTGATAATTTTGATACAGCTGCTCACTTTTATATTGAGGAACATATTGTATTTAATAATGGTGAGTGAAAGTTTTGGTAGTATTGCTCAGTTTTATATTCAGAAAAGAACCCCACCGTATAAGTGCATAAATCTGGTTCCTTACAGATTCAGCTCTGATATATATCAAATGAAAGAGTACAGGTTACAACCAGTGATTTGGTATATGATGACATGAGTACCTATGCCACATAGGAGATACAGAAACTTATTCACTATGCAGCCGATTTGAACGATGACGTTTACGAATAATATAAGTGTTGTTCTTCTATCAAATTGCCATTATATTATTAAAATGTCCTGTATTGTATTGCTGAAATATTCGAACACAAGTTATATTTTCTATGGTAATGGAGAATGTTTGTTTTTATAGATATATTATTTTCTCCACAAAAAGCCATTGAACAAACTCGAAACTTTCTAAAAAATTGCGTTTATATATACACTACAATATACACTAGTCGTTGTGAATAAAAATATTGGGCTAGGTAAAAAGCGGGTCGATATATTCTCGACATATAACATATTTTTAAAGTTATTGACTAAACATATTTGACTTCTTTCTGCATCAAGTCTAATTTCAACTTAGATAATTCATACTTAGTATAGAAGCCTTGCCTATTGCGCTTTTGTATCGGCAAAGAATGAAATCTATGTTAGTTTTGTCGTAGTTGGAAGAAGATTGAAGACACTGATTTCGAATTTCTAGAAATGTCTCTAGAGGACTTGCGTTTACTATTCTTTGGAACGTATCAAATTAAACAATCGCGTACATACGTAGAAGAACACCTTAATGATGATGATGATTTTATTGTGGAGATCGATAACTCCATTAGCAATATTATCCGTTGTAGCATACAAAGTCGGCACTCAAACGTGAATATGTACAAAGCATGGATTCAATACTCGTTAACTGATGTTCCCATTCGAGCACGGTTCTTTCAACGCAAAGCGAGTAGCCGAACAGTCGGGTGTTGTGCCCATATTATGAGTGTAATCTGGTGTCTCTTTTTTGCCCGTCACATCAACTTCATCGCATCATCTAGTCGATGAGGAATTGCACAAGCGATAGCCGAAGTAGAAATCAATATGAATGATGAGTAATTTGGGAAATCTGAACTCTGTTTTGGGCCCATATTTCTAATCACTGTTTTTTCAAACAGAATTTGCATCTATCATTTATTTGAAACTTTCGTGAAATACTTTAGCAACTACTGAAAAATTTGCTAACTTGAAAATAATTTTGTGCCACTTGAAACGCATCTTTCGGGTTTGGAAAACTGAATTTTACTCTTGCATAAAACTAGAATCTAAAAAAGCGATTGCATGTGACGATCTAGATGTTTCTTCCGCTACAAATGCTATGATGGTAGAGTGCGATAGACAAAGCTTCCATACTAAGTATGAATTATCTAAGTTGAAATTAGACTAAATGCAGAAAGAAGTCAAATATGTTTAGTCAATAACTTTAAAAACATGTCATATGTCAAGAATATATCGACCCGCTTTTTACCTAGTCCAATATTCTTATTTATAATGACTAGTGTATATTGTAGTGCATATATAAACGCAGTTTTTTTAGAAAGTTTCGAGTTTGTTCAATGGCTTTTTGTGGAGAAAATAATATATCTATAAAAACAAACATTCTCCATTACCATAGAAAATATAACTTGTGTTCGAATATTTCAACAATACAATACGGGACATTTTAATAATATAATGGCTATTTGAAATGTGGCATAGGTACTCATGTCATCATATACCAAATCGCTCGTTGTAACTCATCCGTTTCTAAAGTCAAACTCTAAAACTAATATGCAGTTATATGTAGTAACTTGTACTCTTTCATTTGATATATATCAGAGCTGGATCTGTAGGGAGTCAGATTTATGCACTTATACGGCGGGGTCCTTTCCGCTTTGTTAATGGTGAGTGATATTTTTGATATTATTACTCACTTACTCTTGAGAAAAGTTTTCTATTTTATATAGTGATTCATAGTTTTGATACTATGGCGTACTTTTATTTTAAAAGAAATTTTCTGTTTGTTAATGATGATTGATAGTTGTGATACTATTGTTCACTTTTCTATGGAGAAAAAATACTCCATTTGATAATTGTGATTGATAGTTGTGATGCTATTGATTACTTCGTAGTTTCGTAAAAGATTTCTATTCCAGATAGTAAATGATAGGTTTTATGAGAATGATGAAGTATCGGTTAGGAAAGCTTGATTGAAGTTACATTATGTGTTTGAGTTGTGATAGCATGGAAAGATAGTGAAAGAGTGGCTAGGATATCGTAGAATTGTGGTGTATCCTATAGGATCTGTTCGGATCCTACGAAAATCGACTGTAGGAACTTGGCTTGATCTTTAGTGTTGGAATTTCATAGGATCCTGCAGGAACTATATGAGATCTTACTGGATCTGATACGAAATGGGGCGGAATCCGATGGTTGAAATCTTGTCGATTGCCGAAACTGTGATCTGATGTAATCACGAGTATGATTTCCAATCGGATTCTGACACTCAGAATCTGGTTGTTGGATTGAATCTCCTGGGTTTATCATTTACGTGGAAAAACTAGATGGGTTTACAAAATCGACCTATACGTGGTGCACTACAAGGTGATTCGAAGCACCACCACAAATACAGTTTTGGGTCTAGAGTCGATTTAAAAACTTTTCTAAACTCAATTTTTCATGCTGCATCAGAAAAAATATTTTCAAAACCAAAAACATACGATAGAGTCATACATTTCGCACATTTCGAGAAAGGATGCATTTTTCTCGGAAATCGACACTTTTCAAGTATTTCGTATTGTTCGACTGGAAACAAGCTTTTGCTAAGTCTAAAAAGTAGACATTCGTGATCAGCAGATAAACTCCAATTAAACGATGTAAAAAAAGACAAAAAGAAACTTTACTCGAAATTCACTTTGCCACCACCTTACATCAATCCAGAAATCTTTCCATTCATTAGTGTTAGTCAATTTGTCGAGACAATCGTTAATATCGATGTTGCAGAAAGTATACAAAACAGAAAATTCTTGTTGTAGACCAATTCTTACTTGTTGATCTAATGAATCTTCCTCTCCGAACATTCGTAGATATTTGCAAATGCCGTTGGACAATAAATCAGTGACGTAATTGCATTTAACTTTGTCAACTAATCTGAAAAGTCTATCTTTGAGTATGTCGAGCATCTGTAGAGATGCATCATCAGCAAAAGCTGCAACAAAGTCTTCTAGTGCCATAAACACATAATCCATAACAACTGTAGGTGTTTCTTCAGTACTAAGATCTAGAAATGTAATACATTCCAGAGCCATTGTTTGACCAAACAATAATATTTCTATTTCACGTAATTGTTTGATAAAACCCCCATTAGAATCGATTTGTTGTCATACACATTTCACTTGTTGAAAAGCTTCACCGAATGTCTTATGTCCATCGATCATCAAATATTCAATGACAAGTGTTGCACTTCGTGAAATACTCATTTGACAATGAACCAACACACTATGACCAAAGGCTATGATGTCGTCGTATGAATTCTAAAGCATGTTGAAAAAATGGACGAATTTACTTTTTTGATTCATCATGAATATTTACACACAAATAATCGTATGATTTATGATAGGCATTTGACTCATTAATAGTAACATTAATTTTCCCATAGATGTTTTCCAAAAAAATATTTACTTCGAGCAATCTTTGCACATTCAAAATAAAAACTTCGTGTTACTTTGTTTATTGATTGAAGCAAACATGAGATCATTGATGAGTAACGAATATTGAATCGTACTGTTGATAAACTGAATATTGTGATGAATTGCACTTCAGACTTATATTTAAAATAAAAAAAATATTTTTCACAATTCTTATGTAATTATGTCTATACGCTACTTTGCTTTTGCTAGAATTTACTTTCGAATAATTGCCGAGTCAATGTTAATTTCATTGACACATTCTCTACAACGCAATATACTAATATTGATGATGAAATAGAACGAAAGAACAAGCAAACTCAAAAACATTGATCGTTCTTCTTCTTCATATGTGAGTTAGAGATATTTTTTCTTTCCTCTTCTTCCATATACATGCACATGCTTCACTTTGTTCTAGAGTCTTGCGGGAGCGATTTTTTTCAGTTCCTGTTTTCCGTCCACGTTCTCGCAAACGTTTTCACATTCCTATTCTCATTTCTTTTATTGTGTTTGACAAAATATACTATCAGAATATACTAGCTTCTAGTGACTTCTTACTTTGAACATTGAGTCATAATATAAAGAAAACCTAGTTCGCGATAATGACACTTTCAACTGAACAAATATAGGATAAATTCTTCAATTTATGTAATTCTTGTCCATTGTTTCTTTTCATTAATTATATCTAAAATAGTTATTAGAAATAAAAATCTATTATAGATATATCAGAACACATGAAAAATACGGGAAAAAATCGTTCCTGCAAAACTCTACTTTGATCATTAAGAGAAGGTAAATAAGATTCAATTAAATCATTTACTAATAAGAATAGTAATTATGAATACAACTTAAAATCAGCAGTCAAACAAAATGAGAAAAATGAGACAAATAATGTATTTTTACAACAATCTTTGAACTGTCGAAAACATCGCACAAAGTTTATCATCAAGGTTTAAAAGGCATTTAACTAAATATATTTGTTAGTTTATTCTGCGTGTAAAAAGTATTCAAGTAAAAAATTGATATAACAATTGACTACGTTCATATAATCTTATTATTTAACTAAAGGAACAACATAAAGAATTTTGATTTACGATGAGTCACATACGATTTCGGGGTAGCTCAAGGACTTCTCTATGAGATTCTGTTGCGCAGTTTTTCTGTGTACTTCTTTGGAAATTAGAGAGACTTGCGTTTCTTCTCTACATTTTGTTCCGATGCGAATGTCTATACATCTATTTATTTACCGTATTATATTGTCCATAAAGGACTATTTTATAGAATTGTGTTAAATATTCTTTAACATCAATTGTAATCATCTTGGTATCGATTGAAACTATTTCGATTAACTTGTAATTGTCTGTCATAACCTTCTTAAATGAATTAGTAGTTGAAATTCATATTGTAACATTTCCTGTGTTGTATACAACTGTCTAGCTAATGTTTAATTTATCATCCTTGAAACTGATTTCAGGTTTTATTAAGGATACTTCCTATCAATTGTATCAAAGTTGTTTATCATATTATCACTTTAAAAATAGTGCATAAATTCAATTATTTATGAAAACTCTTATTTCTACTCTTCGATCACGAAGTCATAGCTACCTGATAAGATCTTTGAGCAACGTCGAAACCATAGAGTGGCAAATCTCAAACTGCTACCAATTTGAAGGGTTACGACGCGTCAGAATTTTCAAAATCTGAAATGTTGATGAATACTAATTTCAGTTGATGTTGGAAAATTTGCGAGCTTATAGGAAAAATTACACCGTTTTTCTGACTCTGATTGACAACATAAGACATCAAATATGTCGTAGTAATAATTAAAATCCAGTTCAGTTTAAAATCAAACTAGTACAGATTGAGATTTCAATAAAAACTAGGATGGATTAAAATTTAAATCTGTACTATTCATAGCGGACTAGTTGGCATTGAAATATTGATCTGAACTAGTTCAAATTAAAATCTTTTGATTAGAACTAGGATGAACTGAAATAGAGTCATAGATAACTGAGATAGAATTTATTTTTTTTTTGTTTAATAGGAGAAAACTTTTCTTTTGCTGCATACAAAATATCCTGATCACCAATTTTAACTAAACTGAAATGTTTCTCGGCCTAAAACTTAAATTGTGAATGGTGTTTTGCTTGACTTCTCCGCAGAATTTTAACAATTTCGTTGTGCATTTCTGCTTTCATCAAGTACTTTCTGCATTTCTTCATATTCATAGATTACGCATATTTCTCAACTCTTGTGTAAAATACTTGCTCCATTATATTAAAATAGATTTAAATGTTGTAAGACTCGCAGTGTATATATAGCATGCAAATGAAATCCAGATCCTGGAAAATCCCAGAAATGATTTCAAAGAAAATCAGCGCAACAATGTGAAAGAAGAAAAGAAAAATTCAACACAAATACATGGCAGAAAGGGGGAAAATCCATCCAATATACGTATAACAGGAAAGGAAAAAACCATCGTACACATACGTGATGGGAAAAGAATCGATGACACATGACAAATGATAAGTGAACAAAGAGAAATAATCTTTATGATATCTATGACTCTATTTCAATTCATCCTAGTTCTAATCATAAGATTTTAAACTGAACTGGATTTTAATTATTACTGTGACATATATATATATGCACGAAACTTTAACATATAATCAGACATTGACTTTTATATGTTCATTTAAAAGAAGAGGGCATGATTTATCAATGAAAAAATGTCAAAGAAAAAGCATATATTAGTTTTCTTTTCGCGCCATCCCACCAGCGATGGTTCACTTCTTCCTTTCCTTTCTTTCAAAAAAAAAGAATATCTGTTAATCCAGTTCTCTGCCAAAGTTTCTAACATAGGCGTATATGACTACATCGAATTTATTCATTGTGCGTTAAACTTTGAAACTTTCATACAAAAGCAAATATATGATATCCGCTTATCTGAGAAAGTTTCCAACATAGGCGTATATGACCATATGAAATTTATTCATTATACGTTTAAGTTTTACACTTTCATACAAAAGCAAATATATGATATCTGGTTATCTGTGAAAGTTTCTCACTTTGTGGTAGATAATTATATTTAGTTCACGGATTACACATTAGAATTTGAAAGTTACATAGAAAAGGAAGTAGATAGTGCTTCTTAAGGTATTATTATTTTTGGTTTTGAAAAAATTGTGTGGTTGATTTTCGTAATAGCTGGAAATATTAGGTAAGAGTCTTGCGATAAAAAAACTAGTAATAGTTTGAGATTTGCCACACCCTCGCCGAAACGCGTCGTAGTTTGCTTGACTCACCTCAAGTTAATACAATCAAATAGACTTCTTCGATAAAACTCATGTTTCTATTAGAAATCCATTCTCAAATGCTTCCTTTCTAAGTAAATCTAATGCATCATTTTCAATTAAAGAGATTTCAAATCGTACTTGATCTCTTTGTTGTTGTTTTCCTATTCTTTCATGAAATATTCATTTCAACAGTACAACTATTCCATTTCTCTATCGTTCTAGATATATAGTATTCGATCCGCCATTGCTAAAGAAAATTATTGTTGTTGCAATTATTTACGGCAGCTATGCGTACGTTTTTTCTTTTCTGTTCTGTAAGTTGCTTTAAAACTATTGGTTAGTTTATTTTGAGACATTTTTCTTTCTTTCTGCTATTCTAATGTCGCAAAGAGGTATTGTATTGTGTTTCACAACATTAACAAAACAAGTGAATCAGTCACTCTAAATAAAAGTGACTCAGAGTTGTGTAATGTTGGATTATTATTATACTGAGGAAACTATGACATCTGTTTCATTAACAATCTAAAGGTATATAAACAGTCTTGATACTCATATTCGCGCGATTATTTCATCAGATTTTCTTCGACAGAATTTAGCAGGTAGGCAGTGATAAAGCGTATTCCATCCATGATGTTAGAAGATATAGATTTATTTTACAGTTTATCTTTTGAAACCTATTAGTGAGGTTCAAGTTTCGAATCCAATGTCATTTATATCGCATCCTTCGTCATAAGGATTAGACATGCGTTAAGCCCGAACATCTCAAGTTGAGAGCTGGACAATATCTCTGCCAAAGAGACATTGTTCTACTTCAAGCAAAAATGCTTCATCTCCCATAAAGTCAAAGAGAAACACTTTATTATAGAAAAGAATCCATTACTTTAGGCACAATAAAAGACGAAATCCAATATTCAGAAGGAAGAAATCGTTCACCCATATATAGTCTTACAAGTAGAAATTACCAAGATTTATCTTTGCGAATATTACAGACCAGTTCTAACAGAAATAAAAAAATGTTTGAAGAGCTAACTGGTGGATTGGCCCGAGCAATGCTATGTTTCATCCTTACAATAGTGAAGAAAGTCGTCACTGTAATGTGATATCGGTTAAGAAA
>JAJEKB010011324.1:0-11390 GCA_022393335.1 Macrotrachela quadricornifera | reverse complement strand
AAAAAAAACTTCTTCCAGAAAAGTGGTCGTCTTCCCATGGATTTACCCTCATTTGAGTAGTGGAGTGGTTCGATGGCCTCGTCAAAATGGGACAAGTGGAGAAACGATCATCTCGAACATCGCTTGTATGGGTTTGACAATGGACGAGAATGGATCTCTCTATGTCACTGACATTAGAAAACATGAAGTGAGACGATATCGAAGAGGAGAATCTGAAGGAACAGTGGTTGCAGGTAGCAATGGAGATGGAAATCGTACCGATCAACTCTCTTCCCCACACCACGCATTCGTCGATCGAGATTATTCAGTGTACGTGTCTGATCGGAGAAATCATCGTGTAATGGAATGGGTGGAAGGTGCAAAAGAAGGGATTGTCGTGGCTGGTGGTCAAGGACAGGGAAATGATTTTACACAATTGGATAATCCTTATGAAGTCGTTGTTGATCAGTTGAGCACTGTCTATGTGGCAGATGGGTGGAATGCTCGAATCATGCGTTGGCCCAAAGGAGTCACACAGGGAAGTGTCATTGTGGGTGGAAACGGTCAAGGAGGACAGTCAAACCAACTCGATACACCCGTCGGTTTGTCATTCGACCGACAGGGCAATCTCTATGTCGCCGATTGGGGAAATGCTCGAGTACAAAAATACGATATCGAAAAGAGTTGATTTTTTTATTGTTCAATTTTCTTTTTGCTTTGAAATGAATGAATAAATGTAATTCCTTCTCTCTCTGATTCGTATTGACTATTGACTATCTATATTCGTGCGCGCGCGACCAGAGACCGTCTCTGGTGGTGGAGGTGGCGGTCGCTTGACCATGCACGAAATAAACAAACCCACACATCGTACGAACGAATCATCACGGACGCATAGACTCGTGGGCTTATCATGTTGCCATCATCACCAGTTAGATGTCTGGTCGGGTGCCTGAAGAAGACAACCGAGGAAGTACCGGATCAGATGATACGGTAAAACAAGGATGCTGTCGTCATTGACAACCAAAAGGATTCCTCTCATGCATCTTCTCTACCAATCAATTTGGTAGCGTCAACAGTTGACACACTCTGTGGTGATCTATAAAACTTTGAACTAACTCTATCACCATATTACAAATTATATTATTGAGGTAATCAGTTTTGTTTTACGTTAGAAATCTCGTGCCCCTATATAGACGACGGCCTTAGTTGGTTATCTTTCGTCCTACGTGATCAACGTGGACAGGATTCGGCTGAAAACCACAACCAATTATCATTCATGTCTAGCCAACAAAACAATTACATACGGAGATGAGGGTGCGAAAGGGTAGGCGAAGGTACGACAGGGTGCGTGAGGGTGCGAAGGAAAGAGAATCCTTCAGATGGTTAACTCTGAATGTTGAAGGAAAAAAATTCCTCATCGAATGATTTTATTGTGAATTCATCTGCTATTTATAGAGGAGAAAAGGGTGCTGTAATAGTTTGATGTAATAGAATGATACAAGAAGATGATGTAACTACAGAATGATGAAATAATAAAATATGTCGATGATGAAGAGATTGCCCTCACTTCCAAAATTCAAAAAACAAATTTTCTTCTTTAAAAGATCTCCTGTGCATGGCACGAAGGCATCCAGAGCCGAGATTTCCTGATGAGAGGGAAGGAATTCGGTTACCCTCCAAAATCCAATATTTTACTAAAAATTACTTCCTGTCGTAGCTAGAGACAAACGTACGTCTACCCCGAGAGAAGAGAAACGGCTGAAATGTCGTTTATACGACCAAAACCACGCGTATTGGTCGAAAAACGGCAAGACAAGGTGATTATTACTCTTCTTGCCTGGATGCCACTACTGTCAGATGAGCGAGATTGGACAATTTTAAAAAACGATCAAACTAAATGTCTCATTTAGACTTATTTGTTTTAAAAGATGTTTTTTTGATCATAGATTATTTAATTAAGATGAGTTTATTTTTCAATTAAAACATTTTTTTTGTTGTAGACCTCGTTTTAAATGACTTTATCAATCTTCGATTAAAATATAATTGAAAAATTCTTTTACAGGAAAATATCGTTTATTGTTATCATCGTATGTAGGTAGGATTTTTATTTAGAACTTTTATTCATTTTCCCCTTTAAGATTTTTAATTTCTGAACACAAAGAACTGTGCGAGCCGTTTTTCCAAAAAATTCAACTAACTAGGATTTCTACATATCAAAGTTTTCATTCTTTTTTTTCAAAGATTTCTTAGTCGAACCATGTGAAACTGCATCGCGTGTTTTTTTTTCGCTTTTGTTACATATTTTGTTGATATAAAATATTTTCAGCACTTTAATTTGTAACAAAAATATTTGTCAATTTAAATAAATAATAAGATGCTCTGAATATAATAATGCAAATGAAGTTTATCTGCATAAAATTGAATGAATTATCGATATAATGGAGGACAAAAATCGACTATAAAATCACGATTTATCGCAAAAATCTTTAGAATAATCGAAAAAAATCGACGATTTATCGCCCAATTATCGTTTCGATAAATCGCGATTAATTGCCGATTTTTCATCGATTTTAAGAACGTGGGATACGATGATGTTTTTCTTTCACTCAAACAGATATCACATTTACTTAACGACTTGTAAAAGTGAACCTATCGGAAAATCTTTTTACGATGAATATTACATACGAAAGTCGTTTCATCCGAACTTCTGTTGAAAAAACATATCTGCTTTCAGCATGTGGAATTACTATTCTTGTTATAGTCTCAATTGAAACAGCTGTGTCCATGTTTCTTTTCCTGAACAAAAAAATTTTGCCACAATAACGAGAAGAAAACACTCGTTTCTTGCCAATTCTAATTAACTATGAATCAGCATATGTCAATCTAGTGTATAAAGAGCTATTTGTGTTCAGCTTGAGATGCTCTATCATTTGGTATATTACACAAAAAAATTTGTTCAGTTGTAGTCATAATAAAAAACTCAACTTTATGGAAACGATGTTTGACGATATTTTTTAAATATCCTCGTGACTACTCGGAAGTCAAATCGGGCTAACTTTTCAGTAGCTCAAAGAAATGCACTAGAATTTTGGATTTAGAGGTTTTAGATGATGCTGAACAATACGAAACATCATCTGAAAATATTAAATTTTAACGACTGCTTTGATATCAGACGTGATACTCGACGGTATCATGGACTCTCTCGTAAGTCTTTACGATCTTTCATTTGCAAATGCCATTGCTAAAACTCATCAAATACTGTTTAAAAATTAGAAAATAATTAATTTATATTAAGCCTATTACAATCAGTTTGAGGATAACTACAAAACATAGGTTTTTTGAGAATTTTGCCTGCGTAGATACGAAATCAGTTTAACGAACATTGAACACAGTTCATTTATTTGCTATTTTTATAAAGCTTTTAGTGCCGACACGTCAACATCATTAGCAGATGAAGACATTACTGTACAAGGAAAAAAAGAGTTGTCAAACAGAAACGATCAGTTCCATGATGTTTGCTTTGTTACGGAACAGTAACGATAAACCACAGAATATTTTTTTTTCCTTTCGACACACCTCTAAATGCATTCTCTATGAGAACTGGAATTGATGTCGATTTTGACGACTACTATCGGTGTCGGTTCCATCGCTGCTTTCTATGTTGCTGACGATTTTTCAAGGTTGAAGAAAGGGAAATAGGTCATATCAATCAAAGAAACAAGTATTTTTCTTTCTTTCTTCTTCAAATTAGAGAGACAGTGTTTTCTTTATAGAAGACCAGGAAGAGGATATTTTATTAATTTCATACTACAATCCATTTGCATTTCTTAACAATGTAGACCGGCAACTACACGATACTATTTTATATTTGACGAGAGAGGAGAAAGTTTAAAAAAAGACGTTAATCTCCATGGCACTATTGATTTACGGAGAAGGCAGTGTCCAATCATCGGCTCATTTTTTTCTATTTAAGTATTGTCTTATGAATAGAATCACCATGTTTTTGGTTGTCTCAGTCAATCCAATGTTAGGTTAAGCAATTAAATGCAAATAAAGAAAAAAATTGTATCGTTTCATTATTAGTTGGAAGAAAAACAGAATCGAACTTTTTCAAACAATGTATACTTCGTAATATTTGTTCAAATAATCAAACACTTGATGAGTATTGCCACAGATATGAACCAGGAAATATATTCGTCGCTAACAGACAATCCAGAGTACTGCTCTCATGGATTTATTCACAAAAAGATTTAATATTCATTACACAACAAAAAACAATGTGTTTCTCCAAAATATCTCATAATCTCATCTTTATAACTTTTGTCATTATTCAAAATGTTGTAATTTTAACTCCGTATGCGAAATTAGGCGTAAAAATAAGATATGAAAATATTTTTCGGAAAAGATGAGCAGCTTGTCTGTTTAGAGAAACAGTTTTCATACAATAATAGAATATCCTTCAAGCACAATCATGTCTGAAAAAGAGTCATTGTTAGTAGACTTGGTACCGATTGACTCTATATCACTTTGTACACTTATCTTTTACGGAGAAATATACTGTCTTGTGCTGTAGTAACATGGAAAATTGACTTCTTATGACTCTTTGGTTTCTGAATATTAATGAACTGCATTAAGTCTATCTCATATCATAAACCGGATTGATAATCTGTAATAATTATTCTGGGGTTGAACTGTTTACCCATAGTATGTACTTCATCTTTTAATGGTTCGAACAATTTTGTATGTTTTAACACGTTTATTTGGTAAAAGGCAAAACGCAACAGGTAATCTTGGAACACAAGATTGGACACATAAGCATTAAAGATATTATAGCTTATTTATCACATACCTTAACTAAATTTATTTACATGTATTAAATATACTTGTTCAAAATTAGAGGGCGTGGAAGCAAAAGGAAGGTCCATAAAGACCACGTCGCTTTCAAATAACGAATGCGGCTGCTGATCACTTATAAAACTCAACATCCGATTTGAGCACATTTTAAGAATACATCTATTAGTAAGAATCGTTTAGTCGAAATAGTTTGCTGATATAATTCCGGAATATCGAATACCACCAATGATGCTATAGTAGGCGTATTTTTACGCCGTGGTTTACTCTTATTGGATCCTCAATATTAAAATAAAACAATTTAATTGGAATATTTGACTGATATTCCTCGTGATGCATATTATACTCAATAACAGTCGGAATGATTGTAGTCAGAGCTTTCGTTTGGTTTCGCCCAGAGAGTGAGAAATTCAGGGAGAAAGTCTCCCACAGGTAAATTGAGCCAAAGAGAAAGTCTCCCATGGTTATAGAGAAAATTTAGCTCTTTGGCTCGCGGCTTTTTTTGCGAAAATCCAAGTTTTTAATAGTAATGTTTAGATATGAGTTTTATTTTTTTTCACAATGAAATTTCATTTCTGTTCTGAAAAACATTAATAGTTCGTTTTGTGTGATAGTCTTTGAAGCATCCAGCGAAGAATGTTTTTTATACGTTGTTACTCTTATCTTTTATTTATTCGAATGATATATATCACAGTTGGAACCGAACACGTTTTTTTCCATCCGGTTCGGTCCGGTCGAAATCCGGCCGGTTCAATTTAGATGTCAAACTGGCAAAAAACCAACAAAAATCCGGCAGAAATCCGACAAAAGTTCGGTTTTGTCCAGCCGAATAGACTGGTAAAAATCCTGTTTCGTCCGGTCTTGTTCGGTCCAGTTCCAACTCTGATATATATATATAACACTGGTTAGAAACGGAAAGAATTTACCGGATTTTATACAAGAGATAGAACCAACTAGAATTTTACAGAAAGATAGAAACTTCTTAGATAGTGTTATCAAGAATAAAACATACTAAATACAAAGAAAAGAATGACAAAAAGTGATTGTACTAAAACACACTAGAACGACAGAAAATATCGATGGAATGTGCATCAGTAAAAATATCAACAGAAAGGAAAGTAAGAAGAAATATATCGCTATGCCACCATCTAACAAACGATAAGAAGCTTTTCTAGACGGTTTAAACACAAGATAACGCTCGTCGAGGCTGACTCGCTTAACCCTCGACTGAATTTTTATCCTCAAGTTGATACTTTTGTCTTCCTGAAACAACTCGTTATAACCCTATTTTGATATTTTATTGGTATTTTTTTCCTCTATAAATTCGGCTCTAACTTTAAAAATGTGAGTAGTATTAGAATTAACCATGCTATGAAATAAATATATTGCGGTAGTTATGTTGAGCATCAGAATAATATAAATAATACCGTTTATTCTAATTTAATCAATCGTTGACGCAAAATTAATCGTTCAGTACAATAATATGCGAGAAAATCATATTTGAAAGAAGTATCCCTTACAACCGAGAAAAATATTCAGAAATATAATTTTTCTCTTTATTTTATGATAGCAACAGCGTTACCATGTGCTTTTTATTTATTTTGTATCGCTTTAATATTGGCAATTTATAACAGAGTATACAGATGAATTAGAGTGTTTAACTAGAATGATGGGAAATGAAAGTGCTCTTGATATCATTTCCAGTTGTACTATTCATGAATATATCTTTAAATAAAGTAATATACAATTTAAATTTTATTGCTCTGCAGCAAAGCCGAAAAATATCCGAATTATTTTATAACTAAGAAGATTTATTCTAGCATTTTCATAACCAACTAAATAACAAAAAGTTTATTTTATACATCATTTAAAATGAATATGAAAAGAAGTAATATCTATCAAATAGTATGCACAACATTATCAATAAATATTAGTATACCCTGAAACTTTCAGACAAAACGATTGTATCCTTATCGAAATAATGAGTTTTTAAAAAACGACTCATTCACGCACGATTATAAAATTTATCATGGAAAACAGTCGTTTTTTAAAAACTCATTATTTCGATAAGGATACATTCGTTTTGTCTGAAAGTTTCAGGATATACTAATATTTATAAGATCTCTTTATGGACATAATTACATATCTAAATTCACTCATTTAGAAGTGCTCTCGACAGGGTGTCATAGGTTGAAAAACCAGTAAAATGGTCATAACTCCATCCCTAAGTAATATGAGGATGAATCAACTGAGGGTATTTCACTACTCATTGGGGTGTACAAGATAGAAGTAGTCTGAATCCAAAAGCTTTTTACCAACTAAAAAGGCTCGCTTGTCAGTTAAAATTACGTGATCTACAGAAATCCTATCTTAATCATCCCAGCCGATATGAGTTTGAAACTTCGACAACCTAACTCGCTCGAAGATAGATAACTACAATATATGTTCGCCTGATACTTTCGTCTCGAAAGACCTAGGCTTAGCTGTAATATCCATTTCCACAACATATAATTACGGCCCACAAAATTATATAAACTCGGACTAGCTCGATGCGTTTAAGTTCAGGAAGTCGATGGGTTTACTTACCACTCTAGAAGAATCTGATTAGGTCGAGGTTCAAGGATCTAAACACGGGATTGGCGAACTGCATAGCCCAGAAGGATCTAATTGCTCGAATGTTCGAGGGCCAAAAAACATGATTGGCTGATGCTGTAGCCTAAAAGATTCTGATCAGTTCAAAATTAGGGTGCAGCGATCGCTGACCTATGGTACCGTGTTGAAAATGATCGCAGTAATTATTCTGTAGATAGATAATTTTACGTTATTGTACTGTCCTTTAACGTTTGACCTTACACCCGATGTCAATCAAACAAGCAAACAAATTATGACTTTTTATGTAGCCCTCCCTTCAGTCAGCGAAATCCGTTGAAAATTTTGATAAAATAATAATACCATTCCATTCTTTGACCGCAAGGGCCTTTAGTGACACTTTATTAAAAGTCATTGATTTCTTAGAAAAAAACCTTTTATGATCTAAAAAAATCATTTGGAAATCTTGAAAAACTAATAATACCATTCGATTTCTTGACCCCGACAGCTTTTGGTCAAGCTTTATAAGTAAAGAAAATTTTTTTGTAAAAAACCTGTCCTTTGTGTAAAAAAATTAATCTGAGAAAAATTTTAACAAACTGACATCACCAATCGATTCCTCTACCCTGATGTCCTTTGATCAAACTTACTAAGAAAAAAATTTTTTTTCTTAAAAGCGCCTTTTTTTTAGTAAAAACAATTACTTGAAAACATTGAAAAACTAATAGTCTCATTCGATTCCGCAACCCCGTAAGCCTTTGGTCAAACTTTATGGAAAATCATTTTTTTCATAAAAAAAAAATCCTTTGTGTGAAACAATTAATCTCAAAAAAATTCTAAAAAAATAATGCTAGATTCGGATTCCCCGAGCCCGAAAACCTTTGGTCAAACTTTATATTGGTAGTTTGAAGCCTTTCTGTTCTTTTGACCTGCGACACACACACACACAGACAAACACATTTTAGTTTTTTTCATATCACCCTTCCTTCAGTCGAAGGGAAAAGGGGGAAAAAAAGAACACACAATGCTGTTCATCAGCCACCATGAGGAAATCCTCAGTTTGTAACAAAACATCTGTTTTTGACGAAAAATATCAAACCTTATCCATTCCTAACATCAATTGATCAGTTTCGATACCAGCATTATAGGCGATTGTGTTCATCACAACCCATGGTAAAAGCAACAACTCACAAAAAAAGCAGTTGTTTTTGATAAAATATACCAAACCTCACTAATTCCTAACATCAATTGATCAATTCAGATATCACCACAATAAACAATGGTGTTCGTTAAACACCATGGAGGATGCTCTGGTAAAACCCGGTCGCAAAGAAATCTGCTTGATCGAAAACCTGAGGACATATAAGCATGATGTTCCTTTGACCACAATACCAGAAAACGCACGCATTTTAGTTTTTACATATGACCTCCCTTCAGTCGAGGGAACATTATCTAGTGATGCCGAGTCCCCAACAGTTCTGATTGATCCGAAACCTAGGGTCAAACAGCACGGTCTGGTGAAATCTAGTCACCAACATTTCTGATTGGTTCGAAACCTGGGGTGAAAAAAACTTGTTTGGTAAAAAGATAATTTTTTGAGCTCAAAAAACATTTGTGGTAAAAAACTAATCATGCCAATCGATTCCCCGACCCCGGAAACCTTTGATCAAACTTTATATAAAATCATTGTTTTCTTAAAAAACCCTTTTTTTAGCAAAAAGAATTACTTGAAAAAATCGAAAAACTAATGGTCCCATTCGATTCCTCGGTCTCGAAAACTTTTGGTCCAAGGCTAACTGTTGACTTTTGTCAAAGCTATGATCTTTGATGGGTCTTTCTGAGAACATGTTTTTTTGACCTTTGACCTGACACAAACATACACACACACAAACTATTTTTTTTCATGTGACCCTCCTCTCAGTCGAGGGAACTTTTAAACTTGATCTCCGTGGGAACACTCAAATATGTTCCCTTGTAAGTGAAGTTTTAGATTAAAATGTAAATCCTTAATTTTCTTGAGATAACGAAATCTTGCTGAGAAATTATAGTAAAATGTCGATATCTCGGCCGAATCGCAACATACAGTGTCCAGAAATTGATTAGATAAAGAAAAGTTTGAATATCTCCATCACAATTCGACTAAATGGGCTCATTTTTTTAGCAACGATAGAGGGACATTCACACCCCAAATTCATACAGATAAGGTTAGTGAAAATCTTCGTAGAGTATCACTATTGACTTGATTAAGAAAGCTTTACTTTTTCAAATAGAAAAAACATTATAGAGGATAGTGCAAAAGTCACTTTATTGAAAAGAAAATTGAATATCTCGATTACGGCTAAACCAAGGCAGCTGATTTTTTTTACCAAGGATAAAGACATGTACATAATCCAGATCCTGTATGGACAGGATTCGTGAAAAGCTTTGTTAACTATATTGTTTTTTCTATTTGTGAAAAAGTAAGCTTTTCTTATAGAGGTCAATAGTGGTAATCAACAAAAGTTTTCACTAATCTTATCTGTAACGATTTGGAGTGTGAACGCTCCTCTATTCTTGGTAAAAAAATGAGCTCATTTGGTCGAGTCGTAACGGAGATATTCAAATTTTTCTTTGTCTAGTGAATTCATGGACACCCTGCAGACTCACATTGTCTTGAGTTTTTTTTTCGTCATATAGTCCTTACTTGTGTACAAAGTCCAAACTCAGAAGTGTTTTAGCATCTGAAGAGGTTCTCTTCTTCAAACCACATTCGCTGCGGAAAAATCAACAGTCAAAAATCCTAACATCATTAGGACAAGATAAGAAAAGCATGTTAAGTAAAATTGTACTTAAAATATTGGTACTTAGTATCGGTACTAGAGTACAAGTTACTTAAGTACAGTTGTACTTAGTAACCGTACTTGAGTACAATATAATTAAGCAAAGTAGAGATAAGCACAAGTACAAAGTAGTCCGATCTCTGATACAAAAAATAATGAAGCATCAATCTAGATTATTTTCAATGATTGTAATTGAAAAATGTTTATCTGATTTTAGGACAATTCATTTCAATCATTGAAAAAAATCACTCTTTGTTTGAATATACAAAGACCGGTATGATTACAGACAAAATAAAATACGAAATCTTTATGTAAATCACGATACTACATTTTGTGTGCTAGAGTAAAGTTGCTATTTCAAGCTTACTAAATCAAAACTATAGTATCAGGTCATTGTATACTGTGAGCTTTCTCTCTGAATCGAAATGTCTTTGAAGATAAAAAAGAACAACACTAATCTTTCTTACTATTCAATGAGAAAAATCATAGTCAAAAATGAGGCTTAGTTTTGAAAATTATGCGGCGGCAGCTCATTATAGACCCAATGGCTGATAAGAAGTGAAAGGTTCGAAAATAAAATCATTAAGAAAGGGTATGACAGTTTTTAACAAGCTTATATCAACGACTGCATAATTTATTTATCTCATAGAATATAAAATTTTCTCAACTAGCTTAGCCTTTTAGCTGCATATAGGGCTGGTATATTTACTTTACTTTTTCTTTAGGTAAATAAGGTAAAGTAAATAAATTAGCTACTATTTACTTTTGTAAAATAAATATATCTACTACTATCGGAATTTTTAAAGAAGGCAGGTTGAAGAAAAGTATATAACTCCTGAATGAAAAGTCGTAGCGATCTGCGGTTTTCACCAATGAATAGACCACCTGTGGGGGTACATGCCTATGTGGAAAAGTGAGTTTCTCAGCTACTTTTTGAAACCAGCTACGGTCTACAAAATTAAGAGCATATTATCGAATACTTAAAGGAGTATTTTTTTCGCAGGGTATACACTCCGACATGCCCTCTCCAAAATGGTATCTAAGCAGTTTCTTGATTTTGCTTCCTTGAAAGACTCTACAGCTTTGAAAAGAGAAATTTCATGTACCACATGTTTTGCTGAAAAGCAAAAAAATACTCCGAAAATAGGTTTT
>JAJEKB010011323.1:0-16271 GCA_022393335.1 Macrotrachela quadricornifera | reverse complement strand
TTTGAAGTAAAGATTTCGAGTTGATTACATGATGAATGAACAAATCACAAATGAATAAGTCGTACTACGATTTTATTTGAATATGTTACTCAATTTGAAGTAAACATTACGATTTGTTTACATGATGAATGAACAAATCACAAATGAATAAGTCATACTACGATTTTATTTGAATATGTTCCTCAATTTGAAATAAACATTACGATTTGTTTACATGATGAATGAACAAACGACAAATGAATAAGTCACAGGAAGAATTTCATCAATTAATTTATTGAATTGAAAATAAAGATTTTGAATTGATTATGGGATCGAAGAAAGCAAAGAAACGAACTGTTCAAACAAAGCTTATATTCAAATACTTAATTTAATTAAAAGCAAGATTTCGACTAAATCTCATGATCGATGAACATGTGACAATTGAATAATTTATAAGAAGATTTTATTTGAATATTTTGCTCATTTCAAAGTAATGATTTGAAGTTGACTATATGATAGATGAACATAAAATAAATAAAAAATTCATAGTAAGAGTTTATTCAAATATTTTGCTCACTTTGTAGTGACAACATAGAGTTTACTACATGACCGATGAACATAGAACAAGTGAATAATTCCTACTAAGATTTCATTTCCATATTTTGTTCACTCTATAGTAACAATACAGAGTGCACAACATGACCGATGAAAACGTGACAAATTATTAATTAATACCAAGATTTTATTCGAATATTTTCCTCACTTTATAGTAACAGTTTGGAATTTATTTCATGACCGATGAATACGGCACGTATGAATAATTAGTACCAAGAACTTATTCAAATTTTTTGCTCATTTTATAGTAATAATTTGAGGTCCGTCACATGGTCGATGAACACGTAAGAAATGCATAATTCATAGAAAGATTTTTTTCGAATATTTTGTTCAATTTCTGGTAAAGATTTCAAGTTGATTAATTGGATCGAGGTGTACAGGACGAGCGAAAAAATTAAACAAACGTTCGAATCGAATATTTTGCTGAAGCCGAAGTAAAAATTAGGAGTTCATCACTTGATTGATCAACTTAGGACAAGTGAATCATTTATAGTAAGATTTTATCTTCAAATTTTGCTCGGTTCGTAGTAACAATATAGTTTACTACATAACCGATGAATTCGCCACAATTGAATAATTTGTAGCAAGATTTTATTAGAATGTTTTGCCTACTTTGTAGTTATGATATAGAGTTCATCACATGACCGACGAACATAGAACGAGTGAATAATTCAAACTAAGCTTTTATTTCCAAATTTTGTTTGCTTTGCAGTAACAATATAACGTTCACTACATAATCGATGAGCACACCTCAAATGAATAATTAATACCAAGATTTTATTTGAGTATTTTGCTCGCTTTGAAGTTACAATTTGGAGTTCACTGCATAGTCATCGACCATGTAATAAATGCATAATTCATACCAAGATTTTATTAGAATGTTTTGCCTACTTTCTAGTTATGATATAGAGTTCATTGCATGACCAATGAACATAGAACGAGTGAATGATTCAAACTAAATTTTTATTTCCAAATTTTATTTGCTTTGTAGTAACAATATAGAGTTCATTACATAATCGATGAGCATGCCACAAATGAATAATTAATACCAAGATTTTATTTGAGTATTTTGCTCGCTTTGAAGTTAAAATTTGGAGTTCGCTGCATGGTCGATGACCTTGTAACAAACGCATAATTCATAGTAAGATTTTATTCGAATACTTTGTTTAATTTCAAGTAAAATTTTCGAATTGATTATAGGATCGACGTGCACAGGGCGATTAAAAGGTTCAAACAAAGGTTGTAGTCGAATATTTTGCTTCAGTAGAAGTAAAAATAAGGGGTTCATTATATGATTGATAAACTCACGACAAGTGAATAATTCCTAGTAAGATTTTATTCGACTATTGTACTCTATTCTAACTAAACTTTCCAGCTGATTAGATGATCGATGAACATATTGTAAACGAATTATACACAGCAGGATTTTACGGAGATATATTGCTCCCTCCAAAGTGAAGATTGGAATATCATTACATGATCGACGAACATACGAGAAATGAATAATTGATACCAAGATTTTATTTGAATATTGTGCTTAATTCAAAATAAAGATTTGGGGTTTTTTACATGATCTATGAACACATGTCACATGAATAATTTATAGGAAGAATCTATTCAAATATGTTGCTGAATTTAAAGTAAAGATATGAAGTTGATTACATGATCAATGAATATACGAGGTATAAATAGTTTATAGCAAGGATTTATGGGAATATTTTGCTCAATTCAAAATATCGATTTACAACTCCTTATATGGTCGACAAAGGGAGAACCATTGAATACTTTATACAACGAATATATTCAAATATACTTCTCATTTGAGACCAAAAGTTTCCAGTCTGCTATGTCAATGAAGATCGCTCGATCAACGAATAATAGAAACAACGACCAGATTCAAATATTTGTTGCTTTATCCAAAGTACAAATTTGTGGTTGGCTAAATGACCGATAAACACACGACAAATGAATAAATCATAGTAAGATTTTATGCGAATATTTTGCTCGATTGAAACTGAAAATTTGTGATTCATTCCATGATCGATGAACATCAGACAAACGAATCATTTATATCAAAATTTCATGCGAACATTTTGCTCAATTCAAACTGAATATTTAGGGTTCATTATATGATTGATGAACACAGGACAAATAAATAAATCATAGTAAGATTCTATTCGAATATCTTCCTTAATTCGAAGTGAAGATTTATAATTTCTTACATGATCGATGAACATTTCATAAATGAATAATTCATACTAAGATTTTATTCGAATATTTTACTCACTTCCAAGTAAAGTGTTCGAGTTGAGGACCTTATCGATGAGCACTCGAAAAATGGATAATTCACACCAAGATCCTATTGCAATATTTTGCTCAATTTGAAGCAAAGATTTCGATTTATAAATATGATCGATGAACACAATCCAAATGAGCTATTCAAACAAAGATTCAATTCAAATTTTACCATAATTTGTACAAATATGTAGTGAGTAACGACATAATTGGATATCACATATAAATGAATAGTTTATAGGAATATTTTATTTGAATATTTAGTTTGCTTCAAAAAATAACCAAAATGGATATATAATCCATAAATACATGGTAAATAAATAATTCATACCAAGATTCCATTCAACTAATGTGATAATTTTGAATTAAATGATAAGGGAATTATAATATAACTGGATATTTTATGTGAATTGAATAATTTATATCAATATTTTATTAGAATATTTAGCGCACTTCGAAAAAATGACAAAAGTGGCTATCTAATCAATAAATACATAGTGACTGAATAATTTATATTAATATTTTATTCGAATATTAAGAGAGCTTCGAAAAAAAGACAAGCGACTATCTGATCAATAAATACATGGTAATTGAATAACTTATAGCAGGATTCTATTAAAATAATTTGCTCAATTTGAAGGAAAGATTGTGAGTTGATTGTATGAGCGATGAACACATGACAAATGAGTAATTCAAACAAAGACTCTATTTAAATATTTGTCTTCATTCGAAGAAACAATGCAACTGTAGTATATATTCGATAAGCACTCGACAAATGAATAATTTATATAAAGATTTTATTCGAATATTTAGCTTGCCTCGCAAAAAACATGAACGTGCCAATGTTATCCATGAGTAGTTATTAAATGAATAATTCATAGTAAGAGTCCATGCATATAGCTTTCTGAATTTCAGGCAAAGATTTGTACTTGATTCGATAATCGAGGAACACACGACAATGAATAATTCATAGCAAGATTTTATTGAAATATTTTCGTTGATTCAAAGTAAAGATTTAGAATCGATTACACGCTCGATGAACAACACATAAATGAATAATTCATACCAAGATCCCATTCGAATATTTTGTTCAATTTGAAGTGAAGATTTGTGGTTGATTACATGATCGATGAACATCAAACGAATGAATAGTTTATACCAAGATTTCATTCAAACATTTTGCTCGATTCGAAGTAAATATTTGTGGCTGATTGCATGTTCGATGGCACACACAACAACGGAATAATTGATAACCAGGTTCCATCCAAATATCTTGCTTTTGTGAACCAAATAACGTTTTTTGTTCTGTTCATGAATTTCAATTATTGGGAAACGAAGCAGTTGTATTGACAATATAGTTGAAGATTACAGAGAAGTTGAACAGTTCAAAGCTTGTATTCGACTATATTTTCTCATTAATATTTATTCAATCAGAGCTTTGATGAGAAATGTAATTTCATTGCAAATGAATGAACTATATGTTTATAAATGAATCATTCTCATCATTCCTACATGTCGTCTGTGTTGCAATAAAGTGTCAAGGTAAGTATGGCACAACCGAAGATCACGCTCATGATTTTGTGCATTTTAAAATTTTTTTGGAGAATATGCTAACTGTAAAGAAAAGCAACAGGATTGGTAAAAAATAGTAGGAGAAAGAGAAGTGATACTTACTGTTAAAATCGGAAATTTGAAATGATGTGAATTCACTGAAGATGAGTACGTATTTGTAGAGTCGCTGAAACAGAAAAGAAAGAGAAAAAAACAGAGAGAGAAGAAAGAAAAAGAAAAGAGAAAAGAACGAATTTTTTTTCATCGGTGTTATGGTTTATTCGATCATGACATCTATACCCTAATTATTTCTTTCGTATCTCCTTTTTTGTTATTATCTTTTCTTTTCTTTTGTTATTCTGATATATATGTTGATGTAACAGAAATAAACAAGTCAGTTATATCTAACAAAAATGAACTTATCATCCTTTAAAATTAAGTACAAAATTTAGGTATTAACAGTGGTGACAGCGGTTTAAAAGAAGCAAATTATTTCTTCTTTTAATTGCATCAACGATTATAATTTCTTAAAGAACGAATCCTTTTTGTTTAGGAGTTGATTCTGTCCTGCACTTTCAACGACGAAGGTTAATTTATTATTATGACTAATGATGACTCATCATCGAATCCAAACGAAGACACAAAAACAAACGAAAAATCCATAAAATCAGATCTTCCAATACAAGCACGACAAATAAGTACATCAAAAGAAGCAGTACGTCGACATATTCGAATTATGGCAGAAGAAGTACAATTTGGCATGGATAAGTGGTTATCTATATTGAATCAAGTTTATGATGATTGGAATTATTCACCATCACAGCGTATAGCTTATACAATTCGATTTTTAAATGAAGAACAAAAAGTATAGTATGAACAAAATAAAGATGAAATTAAAGATAATTGGATATTTTTTCGAGAACAATTAAAAAAAATCCATCTCATCATAAAATAATTCGAACAACTGTCCCATTAATTAATACGTCAACATTAAACAATACTGATGTGGTCGTGCTGGATGAGCTTATTGATGCAAAATTTGAAAAATATTCAGGTGTTGGTGACGCAAAATATTGGTTGTTGCAAACTATGAATCAGTTTAAAGCATGTGGTTTGCGACGTGATGATCAATTCGAAGCTATACCTTTATTATTAGAGGGCGATGCTTATTTGTGGTATGCTGACAACAACGACACAATTTTCAACTTTGAAACATTCAGCAAATTATTTCTTCAGCAATTTAAATCAACAGCATCATCACCAACAAGTTCTATAGGGGGTACGGGAGCATTAGTGACCGCAGTACCTGATCAGTCATCTACATCACATTTACAACGAACAGTGGCAGATGAAATTATTAAAAAACCAACATACTTTTCCGGCTCGAAACATGATGTTCATGATTGGTTAGATAAAACAGAACAACGTTTTAAAATGGCAAATTGGAATGATGATCAAAAACTACAATACATCTCTATACATTTACAAGATGATGCATATAGATGGTGGATGCAAACATCCACATCAATTAAACCATGGCCATCATTTATTACAGATATTACACAAGCTTTTGGATCAACAAAAGTACAAGAATTAGCATTTTAACAATTAAAATGGTATAAACAAACGATTAATCAATCCATTACACAATATTACGATAAAATTATTGAATTATGTAAAAAAGTCGATCCCATAATGCCTGATTCTTTGAAATTGAAATATTTAATGGCTGGAGTGAAAGAATCATTGAAAACACATGTAGCATTACAAGATCCAAAAACAACTAAAATAAATAATGAATTAACTGACAATGATATTACCATTATAAATTCAACTGATTATCAAAATCAACCAAGAGAACAAGCAACTGCTACGCGAGCATCAAATAATAAATTTAATCAAAAAAATCTCGATATACAAATACATCACAATCACAACCTCGTACAACTTCTAATCAGAACACACCAACTGGAAATAAGGCAAGTTGGCAAAATAAATCTTACAGTTATACAACATCAACACGTAGATCAAGTGTTTGTTACAATTGTGGTACTCCTGGTCATTATGCCCGGGATTGTACCCATTTCCATTTTCAATAGGAGTAACATCGGTCGATGGTGTTGCTTCCGATAATTTTTACATCAAGCCATCGACATTAAACACATTCTTTTTATATCTCAATGTTTCTGTAAATAACAAATATATGAAAGTAATGATAGATACAGATGCAAATAGAACTGTTATTTTAATTAAAGCATTAGATCCATCATATGCCAAGATGTGTTTGGTAATAAATTACATAAGCGTGTAATTTTAGCTGATGAATATTCGTCTATTTCTGCTTATGGTACATTAAATTTAACCATCATTATGGGTGATACATCAACTTGTATTAAAGCATTTGTTGTTAAAGAATTATGTGTTGATTGTATATTAGGCATGGATTTTATTAATAAATATAAATTAATTATTAATAGGGAAGAAAAAATTGTTTCATTTTATAATAATCATAAACGCACAACATTAAAATTTGATATTCATTCTAATGAAATTAAATATCCAGCACGTTTACTTAATAATATTCGAATTCTATCAAAAGAGTAAAGATCTATTCCTGTTTCTATTGGATTATTATCAGCTAATGTAACATTTCGTCCATCATTTAAATTACAACAACGAACAGTTTTACTTATGTTAAATTCTTCATTAAAATTTCATGATCACACCTCAAAAATTTTACTTTATAATCCAACAAATTATTTATATTCATTACCAAGAGGTTTAATATTAGGAACCACTACTATTCCCACATTATCTTTCAAAAAAATTTCAACCATCAATCATGAATTAGTAAAAAAAAATATCACCAATTTAATTCAACATATTACTCGTCCTGACCGATATGAAAAAATTAAATCTATCCTTTATCAACATTTAAAATTATTTGATATTAGTAAAGCTACAGTTGCAATTAATGTGAAACCACATTCGATAAAAACATTGGATCATCCTCCACCAACATCTAAACCATATTATACAACACCAAATAAACAAGAAGAAATGCACAACATAGTACAAGAATTATTACATTTTGGGTTAATTCGACCATCTTATTCACCATATGCTGCACCTGCTCTACTTGTACCTAAACATGATGGAAATTGGCGAATGGTAGTTGATTATAAAAAATTAAATCACATCACAATTAAAGATAGTCATCCATTACCAAAGATGGAGCAAGCAATTCAAACGTTAGGGGGTGGTTATAAATTCTTCACAAAACTAGATATGAAAAGCGAGTTTTGGCAGATTCCAATTGGAGAAGAAGACCGACATAAGACCGCATTTATTACACCTGATGGTCTTTATGAATGGAATGTTTTAGCACAAGGTTTAAAGAACAGCCCACCATCATTTCAACGTGTTATGACAGATATATTAACCCCGTGTCGTCAATTCGCATTAGTTTATATTGATGACATTGTGGTTTATTCTCGTTCATTTGAAGAACATCTTAAACATATTCATCAATTGTTATCAATTTTATCACAACATAATTTCCAATTTAATCCTCCCAAGTACAGTATCTTTCATCAAAAATTGATTATTTATTACATACAATATCAGAAAAGGATGTTAAACCAAATAATGAAAAAATTCAAGCAATTATTAAATTAAGGGAACCTTCCACATTAGCGAAAGCAAACAAGTTCCTGGGAGCTATTTCATGGTATCGTAAATTTATTCCACGATTCGCATCTATAGCTGCATCTATTAGCAAGGTAACAAATTTAACAAAAGCAAATAAGAGAAAATTTAGTTGGGGAGAACCACAAAAAGAAGCATTTTTACAATTGAAAAAGTTTTTGGTAACTTCTCCTTTGTTCTTGGATTATCCTGATAAAGATCATCCAGTTATTTTAACTACAAATGCGTCAAAAGTTGGCGTTGGAGGAACACTATAACAAAACATTAATGGTGAAATTAAAAATCTTTACTATTACTCTCAAGTAACATCATCTAGTCAAAGAAGAAATGATCCAATTTAACTAGAAGCCTGAGCAATGTGGATGTGTTTCCAACGCATGCGACCATATTTATTAGGAAGATCAATAATTATTTACACAGATCATTATCTATTATGCAATATCATGAATTCAACAGTAAAAAATCGAAGAGTTGATCGTATATCAATATTATTACAATAATTCAATATTGAAAAAATTATACATATTAAAGGTCAACACAATTGTTTAGCTGACTATCTATCCCGTCATCCTGTACCGAGGAAAGAAGAAATATTTGATGAAGATTATGGTATTGCTAAACGAGCTCAAAGGGAACCTACCATTACGGGACGTGTTCCTGGTGATAATTCTCCATTAACTGAAGCAGTTACGACAAGATCAAAAGTGAAACAATTGCACTTAAAACAAGATAAACATTCAACAAGAACACCAACAGATAGAAATAAAACAACACTACCACCAATAGAAGAAGAAGAAATTGATCAAAGAAAAGAAGATTTACCACAATTTTCTGCAAAGAATACGTTGAATATAGAACAATTAAAGATCGAGCAAGGACAAGACTTGAAAATTCAACAAAAAATTACAGAAGTTATGAGAAATCCAGCAAAAGATTCTTATGAATTTAAAGATGGGTTATTATATAAGTTAATGATTATGCGAGAAGGCTGTAGTAAGAAGAAAAAATTAATTTATTTACCCTCATCCATGATCAATGATCTCCTACAAGTTTATCATAATGATCCTCTAAGTGGTCATTTTGGAGCTCAAAGAACATATTTGAAAATTAAAAATAAATATTGGTGGCCAAATATGAAACAATTCATTACTCAATACATACAATCATGTTTACCATGTCAACAATATAATATTAGCAGATCGAAGAAACCCGGTCATTTACAACCGATTCCACCTCCTGATGGTCCATTTCAACTAATTGGCATGGATTATTGCGGGCCATTCAAACAAACACCTCGTGGCAACCAATATGTATTATGTATTACAGACTATTTTACAAGATGGGTGGTTGCTGCGGCGGTACCTGATTGTTCAGCACAAACAACAGCTGAAGCATTATTTACTGAATTCATTTGCAAGTATGGGGTACCAGCAGTAATATTATCAGATCAAGGCACACATTGTCACAATCAACTCATGGAAGCTATGTCGAAGTTGATTGGATATGATCATACCTATTCAACTACATACCATCCTCAATCTAATGGAATGATAGAAAGATTCAACGCAGCATTTGTTCCTCAAATCGCTAAACTTCATGACAAGGAGAACAATAATTGGGATGAATTTTTTTTACCTGTAGTATTTGCATATAACACAGGAACACATGCAACAACTCAATATTCACCATTTCAATTATTATATGATCGAGAACCAAGACTACCTACGGATGGGCAAATAACCTCATTTACATTTCATAAACCAAGTGACTATTATGAACAAATGAAGAAAAGTATAAAATTGATGCATGAATATGCTCGTGAAAATATGCTTCGTAAACAACATAAGTATAAAGCTCAATATGATAAACAACGTCCTGATCCTTATTATGCAATAAATGATCGTTTTTAATTAGAAGGCATGGATTAAAAAATAAATTGGAATCAAAATTTTCAATTACACCACAAACTATTATCCGTGCACAACATCCTGTTTATATTGTTCGAGATGAAATAACTCAGGTGAAAATACAAGTGCACTTAAATGGTATTAGACCTATTTATATTCAAAATTAAAATGAAAAAAAAAATTAAAAGAATTTTTTTAAATAATAATAATCAAACCGAAATCAACAACACCTAATTTATTGATATTATATTAACATTCTTATTAGTATTTTTTATCATTCTTATTTTTTATTGATTGATAAATATTTTTTATTGATGGTAGAAATGAATTAGTAAATGATGTTAATATTAGACCAAATAAAATGTATGTGCAACGTTTGATATGGAATAGCATTTATCATCGGTTAATTGGATTAATTGATATTTTAATAAGAGCTTATTAAAAAATCAATTATATTATCAAATCCAAATGGAAAATTAATAATAATAATATTTACAATTATAAAACAAAAATGATGATGACTCAATGATGGAAACTTTCTCTAAAGGATTGTTTCTGAACAAAACCAACCATATAAAGTGATAAATTTGTCCTTGACCTTAACGACATCCTTAAGTTATTTATTTAATATGTACAAATCTCCTATATATGTATCAATAATTTTATTGGTGATTCAAGGTCATGATTCATACATATGTTGTTTATTTTATTTTAACCCATATAATTGTTTGTTTAATCCGTGATTTCATTGTTCAGCTGACCTTGTTCAATGGATCAGCTGATCATTTATTCTTCACTTACATTTATTAGTGATTCATACGCTTAATCATCTATCAAGTTAAATGTTTAGAATCAGCTGATTATGCTGATTGACTTATTATAATGATTATATTTTTTTATTTATTGATCATTTATTTGTTATTTATTTAGATTATTCAATTATTCTTTACATAACACATTCATTCATTCAATTGATATTACATCTAGTCAAGTTCTTCACTTAATTGTTCGTTTATCTCGTCCATCAACATTTATACAATCGGTAGCGATTCATTTTAATTATTATTAAATCATTATATTAAATCACCTGAGCCAATATCATCATCTTCAAGTCCAAATCAAATTCTTTATCTTAGCGTTCATTATCACATCATCATTCATCTCATCATTCATTACAACATTCACCATCTCGTTTACAACATCGTTCTCCATCACGTTCTTATGATCAATCACCTCGACGTTCGTCATCTCGATATTATGGTCAACCATCTCTACATTCATCATTTAATCCACAAGAAATAATAAACAATCAACAAGGAGAATGTCCGCCATTCCATGTTCCATCATCAATATATGAATTAATATTTATAAATCACAATACAACAACGAGTACATTAGATAAATTATTGGACCATGTGTATCATTGTCGTCAATATTCAATTGATACTGAATCAGGAAAAATAAATAATAAGTTAGCTCCGGTCCAAATCAATTCCATTCCAATTAACCCACCATCAATTGTTATTTTATGTGAATTGAAGCACTTTCCTGATCAAGAATCACATAAGTATAAAAAAATTTATGAATTGTTTCGACTAATTTTTAGAGCAAACAATGAAGTTTATTCATGGGGTAAAATGGAATTAGAACTTGAATCAGCACAAGCACTATTGACTTGCCCAATACCAGCAATATTAATCGATCTTCAACCATATTTTAATATATGGTATACTTGGGCACGGACCCAGTGTAAGGTCCAGTGTCTGATAAATGAAGATGGAAATATTAATGGTGGTGGAATTGAAAGACACCATGATCAATCAAAATCATGTCGTTGTCATTTACCATCACCATATAGAATTAATGAATTATGGTCCCACCAAATGGCCTTTAAGTACGGATTTAATTTATTTATTGATAAATCTTGTAGATTAAGCAATTGGTCCGCAAGTTTATCATCTGATCGTTCATCGTTATCAAAGGCTCAACAACGTGAGATGATTCATTATGCAACGCATGACGTTATGGCGGTTACATATTTGATTAGACCAATTACAGAGAATTGGACGTTTCAAAGAGTTAGAAACAGAAGAATAAATGAAGTTTTTATTGCATTTCAATCAACAAAATTACCATCATTAACATCATCATTATCAAAGAAGAAAAAGAAAAAGAAAAATATAAATTTAAATGCATTTTCAAAATCAATAGCAAATGATGATACAAATTCAAATTCAGATGGTGAAATATATATGAATCAGTTAATTGATCCAGATGAACATAAACCTGAACACGATAATAATAATGATCACAATAAACGAAATAATTATAAAATTAATTTATCACAACTTGAATATCAACCCGGTGATGCTAATGATAATGAATCAATTGAATTAGAACAACAACAACCTGGTCCAGAAGAACATGAATCAATTGATGTAAATTATATAGCAATTAGTGATGATGATGAATTATTAGAACAAATCCAACAACAACCGGAACAAGTACATTTTAATCCAGCTGATGTTGAACTTATAACAAGTGTCAATCCTGATGAAGCAATTGAACAATCACCACAACAAAATGTACAAGTAGAAGATACACCAGTTAAATTAGGTCGTTCAAGAAGATCGAGCCAATGGAAGAAAAAAAATAATAAGAAAAGAAATGAAATGAAGAAAAAACATCGATATCGTCATTCCATTGTATTTGCATATTATGATAAATTTCCAATGTATTTAATCAGGAAGATTCTACGATTCTACAATATCCAATTTACACATGCAAAAGAAAATAAAGAAAAACAATTAGTAATTGGGTTGAAGAATCGTGAAAGTAAACAAGATGCTGAACGAAAATTATCCAGCAACATGTTCAATCGGCAAGGGTACTTCTATTACCGAAGACGTTTTTGCCAATGATGTTCTTGATGTTATTAAATTTTATTGTTATATTTTTCCTTTTCTTTCTCTTTGTTACCATTCATTGTTATTGTTGTTTTTATAAGTTTTTTTCTTTTCTTGTCAGGTTGTCTTTCCTCATCAAAAAAAAAAAAAAAAAAAAAAGTATTTGTAAACAAAAACTTTTTTTCTTTAAGGGGAAGGATGTTATATCCCGACCTCTATATAATATATCTTTATATTTTCTTTCGTGGTGTTATTGTACTTCTTTCTTTTTTTGTTTGTCCTCTTGTTATATAATGATGGAAAGTAAAATAAAGTTAGTTAGTTATACCTAACAAAAATGAACTTATCGTCTTTTTAATTTAAGTATAAAATTTAGGTATTAACAGAGACAAATGAGTATCCACTGTTCAACGGAACCATTGTTATACGAAAAAGAAATCGATTTATTTTTAGAATATGATGATAAAACATATGGTATTAATAGTAGATTTCCACCAGCAATGTATAATCACTGTCGAAATCTTTATCCTCGTACAGTTAATTATCTTGAAGGATGTCATAATAGATGGGAAAAAAAAGATCTACGAACCCTCATAGTGATATTTACATGTGCATTGATATGCTCAAACATGAACAATTGTTAGCATCAAATAAAAGACAAAGACATGAAGCAGGAGCAGCTTCATCAAAACGACGAAAAAAAACTCGAATATCTGAAGAATCATTATGTCGTCTATAGGATAAATTAGAAAAGAATCACATTAATAGAGATAAATTTTTAAATGGTGCAACACTGCGTTATTTTCAATATTCAAAAATTGAATAAAATAATAAGCTGGTAAATCGATTTAATTTTTGTTTAATATAAATTAAGTTTGTATTCAAACTAATTGAAATGATAAAGTGCAGAAGCTGATTGAGTGAATTTATTAATTATATATTTAACATTAATGTGAATAATGTTTCTCTTCACTTTTATTTTTTGTTCATATTATTTAAGAAAAAAACAAAAAAATATTGATTAACTTTAGTAATGTTCTCAATACTTTCATTTAATTGGAATTGTTTGAATTATTGGGTGACGAAATTGATCCAGATATGGTTGTTTGTACCAAATATACATAATTGTGTTCTTGTGAAGATTGCAATGTAGTTGGCATTGGAATGATATTTTTTAAATTGAAGTATTATATTATACTATGTATATATAGGCGCATATTTATTGAAAAATATTATTATGAATATGATTATCTATTAAATAAATTAACAAATTTGGTATCTTTTTTCTCAAAGCAGAATACTAGTTGATATTATTATAATACAATTTAATTGAATACTTTTGTGAATTTGTTCTTCTATACGAATTTTTTTCCTTATTATAAAATAGCATACATTTCTTTCAACATATGACTGTTTATTAAACTAAATAAATTTTTTGTTTCAAATGATAATGTACATTATAATTTGAAGATCATAGTGTAAGCTGAGTGAATTCTAATCTATGTGAATCATTCATTATATCCACATAGTGAAATTTTTTATTGTAACGTTGTTAATCGGTTGCTTTAGGTAAACAGAATATGTGATTTTATATTTAATATTGACACAGATTAATTGCTTACAACTTGTAATAACAAGTTTTCCGGGTGAGTGGCAGCTTATATTACTTAAATTTCATAGAGCATCATTTTTTTGAATTTGAAAATTAATATGTAATATTTGACAGAATTAACGTATAATATGATAGATTTAATTGCTATATATATATATGAATAACTAAAAAAATTAATTATTTATTTATTCAGTTGTAATTTATAAATCAAGTTTATTGTGATAGATTATTTGAATTTTGATAATTTTCAATAGTATTTGTTAATATATCACATATTATTAGTTAAAAGAAATTTTTCTGTAGAATGCATAGTATCAAAACTAGGTTTAGTATACTTCATTTTTTGAACATTCATATAATATAGTGTGTTCTATTAATGTTAATATATTTTATAAATGCTTGTTAATAATTATTTTTCTTTTGGCATGTTGTTACAGAATTACGTGATATATTTGTTGAAACCAATATTGATATTCATAAACACATGTTTAATAATACTTTTTTTGTTTAAATGATTTTGAATCTTATTCTAAAAAAATTGAAAAAATTTCAATTGTTTTATTGATTCAGTCAAATTAGTGCACCATCACACGAGATAAAGCAAAGTGAGTTAAGCTAGTTAATATCAAATGCACTACGTATGGCGCCCTCTAAGAAAATGAAAGAGGCCTAAATTAAAATTAATATCAATGGATGTAGAAAATTTTTCTGTATAGAACTGTGCCTTGGGTTTTTCTCTGAAAAGTGGTTAGAACATAATAATCAATACTATCAACGCATTGCATATGTAGTAAAGTATAACGTGCTACTCTTATTGGTTCATATTCTCTTGATCAATAAATAAAATCAATTTTTCTCTGAAATATTAAATAGGCAAAAAAATCTAACATTACCAAAAAAACTGTCTCTAATCCAGCAACAATTGATGTTAAGGAGAACGTTCGAAAACGTGGGACGACGTGTGGTGCCACCAAGTGCATCAGTATATTCATTGTCTGACATTAAATTGATGATTCATGTTTATTTGATGGTACACTAAATATTATATTACCACATTATTTATGGTTTAATTTCTTACACTAATGATACTAATCCTTTTGTTATGTTATACTATATTAATTAGGTGTCGCTCGATATCAGTATAATTTTTTTTATTCGAATGAACAAGCTAGAATATTATGTTATTGGATGGAAAAATAAAATTAGAAATTATTGTTTACTTGTTTTTGATTGTCTAATGCGATGGGTTGCAACATCGATAAAACAGAATCCTAGAAATTCAATTATAACTACTGGTAAATCTTTTTTTTGGCATTTGAAATTATAATCCTTTTTTTTACTACGAAAAGTTTTATTTTTTACATGATACACAATATTATAATTCATTTTTATTTCTCATTTATGCATGCGTTTTTTTTTCTTTGAAAGTTAATTGTAAAAAACAAATTATATATGATAAGAAATATGAGAAAAAAATTTTATTTGTTGTTTTAAAATTTCTAACTTATTTCTTTTGATACAGTTTATTTTATTCATTAGTTCATGACAAATGTACTATATTTTTTTCGATGTTATACAAATTTACTATTGTAGACGCATGATGTGAATGCAAAGCAAAAATAAATTGAACAAGTAATAACTGAATAAGTTTTATAATAGACTTTGAAAGTAAAAATCATACAGATTATAATAATACCA
>JAJEKB010011315.1:0-11968 GCA_022393335.1 Macrotrachela quadricornifera | reverse complement strand
ATAAAATAACTAAGAAAGGTTGGAGTATAACTTCGAAACATGGTTGAGGTACGTTGAAGTAGAGTGCAGTACGGAAAAATCACTTTTTCCCTCTTGGCGGTACTCCATTGAATTAGAGATCAGCGGTTCCCAAAAAAATGGAACCGAAAACCGAACCGGAACCGGTGTTTTTCAGTTTTTGTTACCCGGAACTAGAACGGGAACCGTGAAATAAAAAAGGATAAAACCGAACCGGAACCAACGGAACCGATTTCTATTTGATGATAACCAAGAAACTTGTTAGAATTGAAACAAAAAACAAAGATGGATAAAAAGTCGTCTTATATAATCTTCTTGCTGGGGAAAACAGTAATCTTCAAAGGACTCCGAGAGACTTCGAAAGTTTTTTAATGAGTTTCAAGAGTTTTACGAGACTTCAGAAAATTGTTGCGCAAAACCATCGTTACGGAACCTCACTTTTTTTGCATTGTATCACCTCTATGTTCTCATCGGTAATAGGGAATGCTCCGAAATTTTTATGATCGATAGACACTAGACATGCACCAGTCCCAATCATGACTGGGTATCCAGTCGGACTGGGACCCAGTCATTTTGAGGTACCCAGTCTTTTGAGTGAAAAGTAATTCTAGATGGTCAATAAGTTCATAAATGGTTTGGATAAAAAAAGGACTGGGTACCCAGTCGGACTCGGACCCAGTCGGACTGGTCACCAGTCCGACTGGGACCCAGTCAACTGGAACTGGTGCATGTCTAATAGACACTATTTAGTTTTGCAAACAGTACCAAGTCCTATTACTTTTCTTTCCATTGAAGTTACTTTATTTGTAGAATACTGCGTTACGGAATTTCATTTTTAAAACTTCGTAACAATCAGTCTTTTTTTTGAGAGAAAGAGAAATGTTGTTTTTATCGCTCGTTAATCTTAAAGATCTCTATCGATGACAAATAATTCCTGGACGTTTCCCGTTTTCAGAAGATGATATGAGTGTCAAAAATCTGAAAAATGAAATTTCGTAACGTTGGTTTCGCCCTGTTGTGATATTGACAAGTCTCCAGCAAATTGCCTTGGCTTTCGTTGCGTTTCAGAAGACTTCCAGACTTTTGAAACTTCACAAGACTTTAAATGATCCAATATTTCAAAAGTAGGAGAAAAGGCCACGATTTTGAAGACTTCAATAAAATTTCGGTCGACCCACGAATGTCGTTAACACTTCAGTGATGTTAGAAGACTTCAGCAACAGTCAGTCTAAACTCTACGCTGTTTCTTCCGGAGAAAAAAACTACTGTCTTCAAGACTTCAGAGAAGTTTACGAGACTTTGAGAGACTACTAGAAGCTTATGTAACGTTAGGAATGAAATCTCCGTTTTTTCTTCCTAGGACAGCGACAAAGAAGTTCACAATGGACATTGAAGACAATAGTGTTTTTCCTCGTGTTGGGTACGGAAAACATAAAGAAAATCATACAATAGATATTGTTCAGAACTTGTGAGATGAACAATTCCACGTCGATAAACTATATTATAATACGTCATTTCATGGTGTTATTTTGTATTTTACGCTTTGTAGACATTGGATTATTTGTGGCGCGATACACAGAGATTTTCGATGAAGAAATATAGCGATTTCAAAAAAATTCTTCTTACATATATGATTTATTATGATAAAATCGTCGGTTCCAGAAACAGATTTTACGAACCGCTGATCTCTACTCCATTGGTACTCCACCGCACTCCACTGGTACTCCATTAGTACTCCATTAGTACTCCACAGTACTCCACGGTTAGTCCAAGAAAAACCTGGAGTACCAGCGGAGTACGCTCCCAAAAAAAATTTAGAATTTCAGTGAAATATCAGTGTAGTGCGATAGAGTACCACTTGAGTACTAATAGGGTATCAGTGGAGTATCGCAAAGTGCTACTAACGAGGGAACATATTTAGGTGTTTAAGCCATTTAGATCCCATTTTTTGGCGATAGATAGACTTCAATGAGGTATGGAAAACCTCAAGAGGATTCGTGCGCTCGCGCCTTTATTCCCCAGATATCGAATTCTCAAGACGTATACAAAAAGAGACTGAAACGAAAAATGATCATTTTTGGAGAACAGTAGAGTATTTAGGTGAAAATTCTTTAAAGTTTCGCGCATCGCTCGTGCAACCTGTTCTGGATTAAGAGTTAGATCATATCTTATCAATACCACTTCTACTCGTTGTTCATCAGCCTACAGAACACTCAGAATTCTTTACTTCATATCTGATATCGTTATACACCAGAAAAAATTGTTGTTGGAAGGGAATGGTGACACACTATCGATTATTTTACTTTTCGTTTTCTTCGCTAGCATACCATCATGTCTTGTTAATAAATATGGCATGCTCGTATTCTTTATTTCACGTTCCTCTAGTATTACTTTCCCTCCTGTTCTCTCTTTTATGTTTAATTTGTGCCATGAGGTCGTTTTTCTCTTCATTCGATTGTATACGATATACAAATGACGTGCAAGCAAGCAGCTGATATCAGTTTTTCTCGCGTTTAATTCGAAATGATCAATCCAGAAAATGTCTTGAAAATTTTCGCTGATCGAGCATCGAACTTATTGTCTTCCACCGTGTCGAACACCTCGACCGTCACCACTTCTGTCACAAATCGCGAATGTGAAGTAGTCGAGGTGTTGTGCGGTGTGCTGCAATCGATTACTAACAGTCACTCCCACACCATCGAAATCGAAATAACCCTCGATCATGAGTTAGTCGATGGCGAGTTGATCAATGATGTCGAGTACGAAGATACAGCTGAAGAAACGTGGGATCCCGACTGGAATGATAAGGATGGAGATGACGAGAGAGCGTTGTACAGACTATTTTCACTTGATTACATGACCAAGGCAATCAACTTCTATGACGAGATCCATCCACAAACTGGAAAACGAAAGAAACGGTGGGAGACAGTGAAGAATCACTTCCGACCTATCCTGCATCAAGTCTATCTCGTTCGGTTTCGCCATTATCTTGAGAAACATGGGACGAAGAAACAGAAGCTCGGCAAAATTGATGACCATGTACTTGATATGTTCGAAAGGGCTCGGGAGAATGCTCTGCCAGTGCACGACATTGATCTACGTCGATGGGCTCTTAAATAGGCTATGGATGAGTCTTTACACAATTTTGTCGCTTCAAGTTACTGGCTGTACTCCTTTAAAACCAAACACAATATCGTCTCGCGCAAGGTAATGAAGGTGAGAGATTTGTGATAAGTTTTTATGAATCTGTCAGAAGAAGCTCTCTCTTTTAAAACCAGATGAAAATGAAAAAAAAGAGGTCTTTCCGAGTTCCAGACTTCTCGGTTTTCGTGAACCGTTGGTTTCTCCAAAACTGTTTGAGATTAAACTTACTGAAGTTATTTGTTCTTCATAGATTGTGACGAAGCGCCAAGCAGAAAATCAGGAGACGATCAGAACTTTGGCCGATCAGTTCATAGCTAATGTTCGCAAACGTTTGCCCCAATATGAAGTCAGCGAAGTTATTAACACAGATCAAAGTGGAATGCAACTCGAATTACACTTTACTCGAACTTTAAGCCACAAAGGAGAGAAAGTTACAATTGGATCCGTCCGCTCTATAAACGCTACTACCCACAGCTATACAGTGCAGCCGACAATCGCACTCAATGGTCATCTCTTCTCGCCGCTTTACCTTTGCTTGAAGGAGCCCAAAGGACACATGAGCGAGAATATTCGCTCGCATCTTTTTAAGGCGTCGAATGTGGTGATCACCTGCAGTAGTTCTGGAGAGCTCACGACATTCTTGGTCGAGTATTGGCGTGATCATGTTCTTCTTCCATCACTTGGTCATCGCAAGAAGTTTCCACTTATCTCAGACTGTTGGGGAGGACAGACATACGGAAAGGGGTTATAAGATCATATTCACGGGTGCACAAGACTTAAAATACCGAAGAAAACGACGGATCAAATTCAACCATTAGATGTTTTTTACAACAGACAGATGAAAGTAATCCCTCGTCGATTATACGATCGCGTGCTCCTCGACGAACTTGACATCAATATTAGCGAACGGAACGACATCATCCGCTTCATGTCTCTCACTCATAACCAACTCTCTGCCGAATTGTTTCATCCGATGATCTAATACGCTTGGTACGCCAGTGACTACATAGACAATCATCCAGGATCCTTTAAAACTGTGGCCGAAGTCTGTTTTTCATCCGATGCAACAATATGCGCCACGCCTCCATGCGATGCGGCTCCTTTTATCTACTGCAGCTGGTGTGACAAACCACTATGTTTCAATCACTTTTTCTTGAACTATCATTTTCATTGATTCACTCTTATGAGGACTTTTCTAGGGTATAACGATGTCAGATATGAAGTGAAGAATTCTGAGTGTTCTGTAGGCTGATGAACAACGAGTAGAAGTTGTATTGATAAGATATGATTTAACTATTAATCCAGAACAGGTTGCACGAGCAATGCGCGAAACTTTAAAGAATTTTGCACCTGAATACTCTACTGTTCTCCAAAAATGATCATTTTTCGTTTCAGTCTCTTTTTGTATACATCTTGAGAATTCGATATCTCGGGAATAAGGTCGCGAGCGCACGAATCCTCTTGAGGTTTTCCATACCTCATTGAGGTCTATCTATCGCCAAAAAATGGGATCTAAAGGGCTTAAACACCTAAATATGTACCCTTGTAAGTATATAAGAAGTACTATTGGAGTAGCGGTGAAGTGGCGCTTTTCCTCCCTTGAATTCATGACAGTTCGAATGATCTACGTTTCAGGTATGTTTTTTTTTTGTAATGGGGCATATCATTCGGGATACATAGTCTACCTTCTAAGGGAGAAGAGCACTAGAGACCCCCGTGTGAAAGTTAGCCTCTGTTATCCAGAGAACATCTTTAACTAAAAGTCTGGAGTACTTTTTGATGTATTAAATATAAAAATATCACTAAAACTATTCACCTTATCTAAAATAAAAAGTATAAAACTCACGAGAAAATTTCTTTATAAACACCAGTATCTGTTATATTGCGCCCATTATTCATCTTACCCTGTCTCGTGGTATCTTATACTTGAATTTTTAAACAATTAGATATAGTAGCTCTTGAACATCTTGTATGAAACTGACCATGAGAAAAGCACGGTTCAGGAAGACAAAGGCCAACTTTTTCAAAAGTTTGACCTTAAGGCTTATTTATTGTTTTTGCATATGCAAGACGAACTGAAAACTAATGTCTAACAAAACTGAATGAAAGTGCCGAATCAATCGGCGTACTTAGAGATATTCTAGGAATAAAATGTATACTTCCTGAAAATGCGCCAGTAATAATTTCTAATCGAGGCACATTTTGAGGAGAGGCTCTAACGATCATTCTAGTTCATTACGATAGCCTTTATTTACTGAAAGATTTCTTAAAAGCATCACTATAGAATCGATATCTAGATTTAATACATATGGTGGTAATCCAGAAGGATTCAAGGTATTTAGAAACTCCACCGGAATATTAACTTGTAAATCATGACCATATATTCCATCATCATTTTTTACACAATCAATCGCGTAAAAGCACATTTGTTCAACATTTTTTAAGTTTATCAAAACGCGTTCCTTGATTAATCGAACATCTTTATTTCTAGGACAAAATCTTAAGTGTTTCAAAAACATTTCATCATCACCATGAGTAAAACGCTTGCCAAAAATACCACTAATTATATCCTTGGATACAAAAGAAGTAGGTATTTCAATTGAAAATTGATTTTTTGATGATGATGGCGAAGGTATTATCCATCACCAATATCTAAACGCGATTTAGAAAAAGCAGGATCGGTGATAGCTCGCATATTGTGATTTAATTAGAACGTTAAAAAAGGTGCCAAACAAAAGATTTTTTTATCTTTGAAGCAGTGATTGCGCATTGAGAACCTTTTTTAATAATTGGTGGTGCTTGTCGAAAGTCACCTCCGAACACAACAACTTTTCCACCGAACGGCATCTTGCTACTCATTAAATCTTGAAATATTAAGGCCCCCATCCCCCTCAAAAAAAGTCGAATTTCGTCAAAAAAACGAAATATTAGATAAGTGAAATAGGTGAACGCTATGTATCCTGGACAATAAGAATCAACATAAATTTCAGGTTTATCCCCTTGAAAAAAGTGAATTTCCGACAAAAATTTGATTTGTGCCATTAAAATCCTACTATTTTCGTCAAAAGATAAGTTTAAAGGCCCCTCCCCTTAGAAAAATGACTTTTTTCGAAAATAAATCAATATTGAATTTTTAGTATAGGAAGATGCGCCGAATTTCCTCTTTCAGAATATGTACGGTTTTTTGAAAAATGGCTAGGTTTCCAAAGACTTATCGTAAAAAATTTCCACCCTACTACTCTGTTTTCCTAGAAATTTTTATGGTTTTCAAGTTTTGAAAAACTGCTTATTGTTCAATATAACTGTAATGCATATAACATCTTTTTATATCAAGTATGATAGATGGCGTTAGCTTATTCACTTGTTACGCGCTTTCAAAAAGTCCATTGACATATATTGAAAATATACCATATAAACATGTTTTGTTTGGGATTTAGCTGTAAAAATCCATTTCTAAAACTTCTTTTGCGTTTTTCGCAAAATCAATTTTTTTGAGTATACAGTTTACGCGGGCACGCCTCTCTTAACAACAACTCAATATAGAAGGGATATTTTTTTTTATTATATAGAGGATAGGTGTAGCTAGATCCTAATAGAGTCCGATTTTTGAATTTCTGTTTTACTGAAAAAAAAATTTAGACATTTCATTTTTATTACCGCTTTGAATTTAAAGATTTTTCGAAAACGCGCTTTTAAAAATCAAACAAAGGAGAATTAAAAAGCGGACTCTATTAGGATCTGGCCCTAAGGTCACTCTACAAGTTAATTACTATGCCGATATGATTAGCCAATACTCCTATATCGAAAACCTTGCCCGCGTGGAGGGTACTTTTGACCAATAAATTGATTGTAGTTCATTCGTTTCTCAGAGATTTACGGAGATATTTTAACCACAGTCTCCCCTAGTCAAGACCGACATTCTCTGAAATTTTCGTCAAAATCGGATGAGAAATGACAAAGTTGGTTTCTGAGGGGGTGCCCTTAATTGAAAAAATTCTTTTTTCTATGCAGAAATCCTTTTGTTATTGTAAGAGATGGTCGAATAGTATACATTTTATGCTATTCCAATCAAATGATCATCTATAAATGGATTATTTTCAATAAGCATCTTGAAGTGTTTCCAACTTTCAGAAAACCACACTGAGAGTTGATGTAGCAATAGTGATATATGTAAATTAGTTTGTTTCATATAATTGCAAACAAATACGAAGAAAAAAGAGAGCTTCACTAAGATAATACCAATTATCTTTCATTACAAATACAAATAGCAAAAAAACAAAATATGTTTATGTAAAAAAGAAAAAAAAACTAAAAACGTTACTATTTCAATAGTTGAGTTGTCTCCATCGGAATGTTTCCATCTTCGACTTTTTGGATTATAATAAAGATCCTCTACATGTTGACTTTTACAATCATCATTATCGACATCTTCACCATCATCTTTGCTGTTATCAATTGTTCCCTCGTCAACATCACCTTCATTAACGCTATTATCACTGGAACTAACATATTCACTACTGTCACCACCCGAACTAATATCATCCGCATCATCATCACCAGATTCACTATCAGCAGTACTACCATTTTTTGAACCATCATCGTCAGAACTTGCATCATTATCGTTTTCTTCATCAGATGTTTTACTAACATCATTAGTATTCGATACATTGGTATTGTCTGCTTCACTTGTATCTTTATTCGTTGCATTTGTATTTATTAACTTTCGTAGTTTGCGCACATGTACTTTGTTTGCAGTATATAAACATTCATTGGCGAATGATATCATGATGTTTTCTGTATAATAGCTAATGTAACCACATCATTTTGAGAGTATTTTTCCTAAAAATAATAAAATTTGAATTATATGGATTGAATCTATACTATGATATTCAATGTTTTCATTAATTTTTTTACCTATCGCATGATATCCATCATTAAAGATCAATACAGCTAAGCAGCAAGCAATATTAAAAGCCACTTCTGATGATGCTTTATACTTTGGTGACATTGTCCATATCAATGAATGAAAAGCTTCATTAGCATTTTATGATGAACCATTCAAAACACGCATTAAACTTTGCTTGCTGCATATTGAAGTAAATGCTGGTTTTATTTCATTCATAACTGCACCTGGTTATGTGTGTGGTGTGTGATCATAAGAAGTGTTGTTCTATCTCGCTTGTAAATAACCACACTATTCTTCATCACAAAATTCATGACGAGGATCATTGTTTGTTGAGAACTTATGCCAAAAGATTGCCTGAAACGAACAGAAACCATTAGCTATCGGAATATAACAAATGTAAAGATCATACTTGTGCGCTTTTGTAAAGTTTATTTAAATCATTTTTATATTTTCGAATTACAGCACAAAAATAAATTTGAAAACGAGTTATCATTTGGTCTATAAATGAAAAAGATAAGCATTTAATTCTCAGCTTTCATTACTTTAGTTGTTTGTTGCTGTTACCTGTAAGGCGTCCTTTTTCCAAGGGTGAAACAGCGTACTTTTGGACTTGAAGTAACTGTGAGCTACTTTGCGATACTTCATGATACTTCACGATATTTTAAGCTACTTTAAACGACTTTAAACTACTTTAAACTTACTTCAAGTAAAGTGCTTTGAAGTACTTTTCTACTTCAAGTCCGCTGTTTCCCCCTTGCCTTTTCCACCTATTGTTTTGCCATCTGATAACTTCTTCTTACTACATTGTCGTTTAATTATTTGAAGAGCACGCTTTAGACGCTTCCCCAAATGATTAATATCTTCTACTTTTTCTATTTCTATTCCTAAACATATAAAGTCATTCACATATTTATATTAGCAAAGGCTAGAAAATTTATTCGTACCTTTGTAAGGCTATTCTGTCTTCAGTACAGAAAAGGTCTTCGAACCTTCACCCCCGATATATTTAACATAACGAACATCATATTTCTTTCGAGATCTTCGAAACATTTTTAACGTGCATGATGCTTCCATAATGCCTGAAGGTTGATCAAAACTTTTTCCACATTGATGACTCAAAATTATTCGATCATATTTTGCTTGAGCTTCTGGTGTTTCTAATTGTAGTGAGCTTGTGGCACCTGAAATATAAAATTTTTAATTATGGTTTCAGACATCTGATAAAGATTAAAATAATTAAAGAGAATTACCCATACAAATGTTACAAGCTCTTAAATATGTCTCAATACCTACGACTTTTGGTGCATTACAAGCAGATATTAATGTGGGAGCGCCATATATGCTGGAAAAACATCTGGATTGCCATGTACCCTCACCACTAATTGTAAGATCAGTAGTTTTAGCAGCAGTAACAGCTTCTTGTATGGTTGTAGACATAGATTTGCTTGTAAATGATCTAACTGTTTGTAATAATTCTCAATCATGTTTGTAGTGACGACCCTCTTCAAGTGGTGGTGGCAGATTTAATACTGCAGAGATTTTTTCTAATCCAGCATGGTGTATGCCAGTTAAATGACCAGCAAGTTGAGCTCTCACATTAATATCACGACGTTGGGAACCTGGTATTTGATGACTAGAATCTAAAAATAATAAATAATAGATGTGTAAATAGATGCGTGAGGAATAAGAGCATACTAATACTCACTTAGACAAATTTTATTGCAATAATCACATTCAAAACTGAGAATGACAAACAGTCCTTCTCTTTTGTTCATGTAAAGTCTTCCGGTCCATTGGGTGTTGCATGATTCGCATCTGGTTCTTGATAAGAATGATAGTAATAATTGATTTTGGATGATGGAATAAGCGTCCAATGGTGCATCATAGACACATGATGTTTTATTACACGTTTTTTGGTTCTTCATAATTTTTTTACTTGAAGTAGATAACGTACGTTTATTAGTAGTTGTTGATGAAGATGATGGTGCTTGTTGATTTGATGATGATGGTGGTTTTAGTACTGTTGACTTGGATTTTGGATGTAAGTTTTTTGCCCACGATCAAGATCTGTCAATATAAGTAGGCATTTTACGACTGTACGTAAATGGAAAAACATACTTTCTGTAACCATGTTTTAAGCATCGTTTGTTCAACATGTTCAATAATTGCTTATATTTAAATAAATAAATATATATTTAACGAAAATAGAAGTAAATCTAAAAAAGAATATATTTTATCACACCCGTGTTATATGACAGATAAAATGGAACGTTAGCTAAATTACAATAGTACACATATTGCTCTTGAGATTAACCATCTTTTTCACTTCCATGTTTATGGTCAGAGCGTCTCTCGAATTTTTCGAGTGAAAGAATTAATTTCGAAAATCAAACTAAATAGATGGCAGTAATTGCTAGCTTGCGTAACACATTGAACATCATTGATCAATTTGTACACTTTCTGAAAGAATAATGGGTGATAATAAAAGGCCGAAATAATAACCGAAAACCAAAGTGACCGAAAAACGCTGATTGGTCATTTGTGAATGATAATCAATCAGATTTTTCAGTCAACCAATCAGCATTTTTTCGGTCACTTCGGTTTTCGGTTATTATTTCGGCCTTTTATTATTACCCAAGAATAATAAAGATTTTCTCGTTTCTCCAACGTTATACACATGCAAAATAAAGACATCTTCCAAATATTTTCATTATTCTAAATAAAACAGGACCTAACAGATCGTATATGTTTTTCATTTTGAGTATGGAAGAAACCATGAGGACGAGTCAATTCGAATGTGTTCATACGATTTTTTATAGAGTTTTTCACGACGGATCTTCTGAAAAAAAATCAAAATTCTAGCATGCGCTTGTGCAGAGATATTTGCAAAACTAAACAACGTTTTTTACGAAAAATTTCTACTTGAAAAACTTTCGCGTTTTTCTCAAAACATGATTTTTGCGGAGTATCTCCAACACTGCTCTCCCCCAGTACAATATGAAGTCAAATATTTTTTTTTGCTTGAAAGCTTGTCTCTAGGGTTAGCTTACCTCGTGGCCCTTTTTTCGAAGAAGGCCTTTTATTGTTATATAAGAGCACATCTTTCCGGAAAAAGCACCATTTTTTAGGGATTTTTCGAGTCGTCGAGCTTTTCATTCGTTTTTTTTCGCTTAAAATGATAATTTTTAAAAAAATGGCCACGAGGTAGGCTAGCCCTAGAGACAAGCTTTTATACAAAAAAATATTTGGCTTCATATTGTACTGGGAGAGAACAGCGTTGGAGATAAGATGACCTATTTTTGACCCTTGTTTTGTTTATATCTCTGTCAAATGTCAGGATATTGAGCTGAAAATTTTACTACAGCCTCGTCACTACATCCTCAACGTATGCTCCAAATTTCAGCTCATTTGTATGTACTAGGACTGAAACCGATTTTGGAGGGGAAGGTGGGCCTTAAATCAATGATTTCTAAAGCTGTACCTGGTGGCATGGGATCTTCATCCCAAATAAGCAAATTAATCGATTTCAAAAATTCTTTTTTGGTTTGAGTAAGTCTAGGAAGTTTTACAGAAAAAAGATCTAATGGTAAACTAAAAGCTGAATGGCATGTAATGCCACCTGGTGAAAAAGTAGCAGCTATTCCCCTGTATGCAACAATTAACGTTTTTTCCAACAAGGTTAACTTTTTGAATTAAAGCACGGTATAAAAAAGTTTTCTCGCTTTTACCAGGTCCTTCTATATAGAAACATTTTTGTGGATTCAGACTAACTATGGAATCTACCCAACAGTGACCGAATTCCGTGAATTTTGAACCCTTAAGGGGGAGTCGGGGCGAGCCAAATGCTTTTTTAATGGGCTCATTAAATAGAGCAGAGTTTTTTACATATACTCTGAAAGT
>JAJEKB010011307.1:0-11329 GCA_022393335.1 Macrotrachela quadricornifera | reverse complement strand
CTTGATTGTTTTAATGAAAAGCACTACGCTGTGTAATAAACACTTCAGACACTAGCGTGCCAGGTTAGATGACGCATCCCATCTATCCTTTTAGTCAAGAAAAAAAGAGAAGAAAATGTTTTTTCATTCAGTATTTTCTTACAATAGGGCGGGTCCCACCGGTGGGACCCGTCGGGTCGAATGTGTTAATATCGTTTTTGAATAAAATTTTAATTGAATGATGTTCAATTCTAATATATGTCCTGTTTCCGACATATACGTCAATGATAAAACAGAAGAATATCTATAAACACAAAATCCCTTCACCCCCATTTGACCTCCCTCCCTGAGGTGGAATCTTTTTAGATTCAGCACGTACAACTTCAGTATCAATAATCTGCTTTGATGATCATATAACAACCTAAATCTGGTAATATGGTTTAATTCCATGATAGATATAAATAATTTTATTGAATTTTCTATGAGCATCTATTCCTTCCAACTAAAGACTATCGATTGATCCAAAAAATTTCATGATTAAGTATGGTAGTGGTATGTAATAAGAGATGCCAATATGAACACTATATTCTAGACAAATGAAATAGGTTATCATTATGCATTATATATATCAACCGATAGCTTTTTCATAGAGCTATCAACTGCATGTGCTAAATCTAAAAAAATTCCACTTCAGAGAGGGAGGCTAAAGGAGGAAGGGGGAGTCATAGTTGTTAGAAAAAGAGAATCAGGAGCAATTCTCAGAGTCTAAATCGCTTTTAAGTCAAAGCTATGTGCATTATGTAGGATCTAGTGAGATATTTAATTTTCATGATATTTTTTATCAAAAAATCGTGGTTCCCTACAGGTTCACCGAAAAAGTTCATGTTCGATTTTCGACCTAAAACTTTACACAGAGAAGGGTCTCAACAAGAGTAGTTTATTCTGAAAGTGTCACATTTTGGGATTGCTTCTGTCTCTAGATATGAGTATGGAAAAAGCAGATTTTTTTCAAAGTATTTACGGTACAAAATATCAAATATTCATATTTAGAAATAGGAGCAACCAAAAGATTTAGAACTTTCAGAAAAAAAACTAGTCTCACTGTCATCTGCCTCTATGAAAAGTTTCAAATCGAAATTCAAAAGTTGACTTTTACGTAGAACCTGAACGACACCACGAGGTTGCGCAAAAAACTAATATCGACTCTTACATTTATGATAGTGCACATCTTTCTGCATCCACTGAAGATAGGTAGTCTCATGCTGTACCAAATAACAACTCAAAATTTGAGTTTAAGATTCGGGAGAATCTCAGTACTTAATTACAACATACACTCTAGGGGGATATCGCTATAATTTTAAATAGAAGACATAATGAGTTTTATATCAAAAGAAAGCTCGTCACAAATAGGATTTATTGATACTAAATACTAAGGATTATGAAAAATTTTTAATATTGAACTTAAGAAACTTTCAGAAATTTTATTCTTTTCTTGCAGTGAAAAAGTAGGGTGCCAGTAATTCAAAATTGGAGTAAAATGTTTTTCTTGCATATTTTTACATGGTTCGATAGAGCTCGTCGAGCGCTACAAAACTGTGTTTTAAAATTTTTTCATAAATACAATTTTGTAGCACTCGACGAGCTCTATCGAAACATATAAAAATATCCAAAAACACTTTTACTCTATTTTTGAATTACTGAAACCTTACTTTTTTCACTTTAAAAGGAAGAATAAAATTTCTGAAAGTTTCTTAAGTTCAATATTAAAAAGTTTTCATAATCCTTAGTATTTAGTATCAATAAACCATATTTTTGACGAGCTTTCTTTTGATATAAAACTCATTATCTCTTCTGTTGGAAATTACAGACAGTACCTCCTGAAATAATATTATTTCGAAGTGTATATAGCCAAAAGAGTGTGACATATGCATACTTATTGAACAAGAAACTTTTCTTATTGATAGCTCCATGAGAACAGAAGGAAAAAAGAAAATAATTGTCTGAATGTATCTACAGTTTAAGTTTTCAGAAGTATGGTGACACTTCATTGTCAGTATATATAGAAGATGGAGATAATATGCTGATCTGTACAGAAAAAGAATGAACTTGTGACCAGGAATGGCGTAATGGTTCTATGCATCTGACTCTTAGATATCAAAAGGTTTGACTCCTTTCCCCGACACGGTGTCGTTTGTTTCATGATGTACAGTGTAAGAAGAACAGAGAACCAGGCAACAACAGACATGTCGATTCATCATCGGTGCCTCTATGGACTGCTATGCTATGCTTTCTGTTCTTTCTCTGTTTGTTATCGTCATTTTGTTTTTCGACTCTTTCGTAAGCGCTCGAATAAATACTGTAAAAATGAAAAGAAATACGAGTGTCATGAAATAAATATACAAAATCGAAAAAAAAGAGCTTGTCTTTCTCTACATGCACATGAATAATATAAATTTTCGCCTTTCACTCTGCCCTATAAAAATAATTTTGTCTCTGTATCCTTGTAAAAGAAAATATGTATATTTCTCTTTCTTCGTATATCACCAAGAAAAATATGAATTTGTTTCTGACTCCTCTGATGAAAAAAACGAAGGTTTTTTTCGCTCGATAATTGACGCGACTGTAGAACTATATCATTTACATTAGTTGCTTATTTTTGTCTGTCACTCTCTTTTTCAACGTTGAATATCAATAGACACTAATGCAGAAGTTTACCAAAAAAGTTTGTATGATTATTCTCGTAGTTTTGGTGGCAACAACCTACATAGTACAAGCAGCGGCAATTCAGCAACTGGATGAAAGGGATTTTCTCCAGTATTTACTAAGCAAACGTGGTTGTTCTGATATTGGTGGTCATTGTACACGTAGCCGTCACTGTTGTGGTAATCGTGGTTCTGCTTATGGTGGTATTGCTCCTCGTTGTGATTATGCTAACAATATATGTGTTCTTCGCGAGAAATAAGTCGCGTATGTTGAGCGGGAAAAATGCTTCAAGAATAACTCCTCGTTATTTTTTATTTTAGAAAACATACTACAAACATATATTCATGCCGAAAATCTAACATTTCAATCAAATACTATTATTCTCAACAAACATTGCCAAACAGTTAAAGTTCTTCTCTTTCCTTTTCAATTAATTAATTTCCTTCTTTATTAATTTCAACTGTATTTTCTTTTTCTTCTATATTTCACAATTTCTTAGTTTAATAAATATGTGCACCGAAACTATACGTATCCTTCGACTGGCTTCTTACGAACAACGTATATGTCTCTTCTTCAGCTCGAAACCATGCATTCAGTTTATTATTCACTCGACTGAAGGGAGGAATACGACGGAATAAAATGCATTCCTTTGTTCCTTGCTGTCTCGCTTTCCTGCTTTCTTGAAGAATGCATTTCATATCCCGTTCTGGGTCAATCATATCTTTGTATGCTGAAGATTTAGTAGATCAACGTTTTCAGACCGAAGATTCGTCTAATCAGATTTTACAAGACGGGGATTTGATCAGCCAAGTTTTCTACACTGTAAACTAGAAAATTGCATTTGATTTAGCAATTGGAGCATTTTCTAGAAAGTTGAACATCCACTAAAACTTTCTGTTTCCCATAGAAAATGCCTTCAACCAAGTCAATAATTAAATAATTTAGGTTGAAAAAATTTTCATAAACATACGCTTCATATAAATGCATCAAATTACATACGTAAATAACTGTAATTTAAATATAAATATTACCATAACACTCAACCTATAAAAATACATCATGTAACATAAATTAATATTTTTAAATTAAATGGAAACAATATCATAGCATTTAATTTGTATAAATGCATCAAATAACATAACATTTAGTTTAGGTAAATACATCAAATGAAAAGTTTTTATGGTATTGTTTGAAAAATTACTACTTGATAATAATCCTACTTGTCGACTCGGAATGTACTTTTTTATAATAGAGTTCATAAAAAGAAGACATTTTTATGTGGATGAGATGTCCAGCATATTCGATTGATAATTCAGCATCATTGTAGTTGATTTGACATAAATAGTTTAGCAAGATAAAATAAAGAATGACTCCACAAATTTCTGTGGAATATGCAAAATATTAAAAAACAAAGTTTCGATTGATGTTAAACTATATGTTTTGAGATCATTCTGAATCTGCAAGATCGTCCAGTTTTAGTGATTTTTCCGGCACAATGATTTTCTACAACATTCTGAAAACTTGTCTATTGCTTCAAACGAAAAATCCAGAAGCAAGATAGAAGAGTCTCTCCTTTTTGGGCGATGCTGATCGCGATCGTTTTATCAGCCAAGACGAAATGGTTGAAATTTTAACAATCGCATATTTGCTGAGAGCTACTTTCCTGATTCACGCTGTACAAAACAAGGAAGAGATGGAAAGGGATAAGTTCCTAGTCGAAGAACAATTCAAAAGTTTGGTGATATAAAAGTTCAGTGGAAAGAAAAAATTTACTGAAGAAGAGTTTCGTCAACTCTCCGACGACAAGCAACTCCAGTACACCTTTCAAACAGCTTGTATTTTTGCCACAGAATCAATTTCCAAGTTATCATGTGACAATCAATAAGCAAACTGACAATATCTCTACTTTTCTTTCTCTATCCCATGCAGAACGTATTCTTCTAACAACACTATTACTTTATCCTTTCTAATATTATCTGTGCGTCATTTTTTCATATTTTGAAATAAATAATCAACATCTTTTTCATCACTGATTATAATGAATATAGAAAGTCATTCATTTTGATAGTTTTAATTTTATGTTCCTGACTATTACAAGTGAAGATCTCTGGGAATTCATATTGTTTAATCTATACTTACAATTATTTTCTCCTGACCTATTAAATTGCGTCTAATTGAGAAGTGTGAAAATGAGAAGAGATCATGTATTTTAGCTGTAATGACGAGTTTTATTTTCATGAAATTTTCAATTTTATCAATTTCTAATCAAGCAATACAACGCTTTGAAAGTAATTGGTTCTCCAACATAAATACATAAGAGAAATCTACGATCAGAGTATTAGTAGGTTATACACAAGTACAGTGGTGTGCAAAAAAATGCCATTAGTATCCGAACAAGTTTTCTCATTGAGCATGACGGATATCAAAAGTTGTTTGACGGGCATAGTCTACACAACACCAAGTATGTACATATAATAATTGATAACTAGTTCTGTTTTCTTGCTGCTCAGACACAAGTAAACTGCATGTCTTTGACGCTGTACACAAAGTAACTTAGACTAGTTTTACTCATACATATTTTTTTCAGTCATAAGATACAAGATAGATTTAGAATAAAAAGAGAATGAGTATGTGCCACAGTTTGCATCAAACTTCTATAGACAAAGTTTCAGTTCAAAATAATGCTCCAGACAGATGATAAACTAAACGCCATCTCCTGGAATTGTGGCTGATATTTGCACTCGATGGTATACTCTAAGAACTATTTGGTTGAGACAAATTTCTTCTATTAGCCGAGATCTCTCGATGGTAAAAATTTTAAGTTAATTGTATCAACTGTTATTGAGAAAGTATGAGAATCCGATGGAAAAACTATTTGTATAGTCTACTGTTATGATCAATTCTTGTTAAAGCTCATTGGCTTAGCATTACATACTATAGGCAAAGACCATTGCTAATAGTATAAATTCTGCGACTCAGCGATTGTTACAGTCTCAGTTACTGTAAGATGACCGCCTGACACATAAATAGTACAGGTGGGGCTCAAATCACGATGTTCTTCGAGTAGTATACAGTTTCTTTTTCAGAATGAATTCTATAGCATCATGTTGATTATTAAAGAAAGTTTCGAAGCAATCCGTTCCTATACTCAAAAAATGGGACTGGAGAAAGTGTATGTATGCAACGGTAATTATTTTTGTACTTTACTGTGTATATAATTATGTGTGAATTGTTGATTACTGTTCTAACAGCCGTACTTTGTACATCAATAGTTGTCAGAGCGATTACCATACGTCGTGTTAGTTAGAAGGTATCAGTTGAGGAATTACAATCAGTTTAGATTATGTTCAAGAATTGGCTATTTGTAAAGTATGGAAACACTCACAAACATCCAAAAAAAGAAAGATTATTTAAGTTTGTTCGTATCAATAGATTGAACTTAATGAGTTATACTGACGAATACCCACAAACAGCACTTTCGGATTTAGGCATTTCAAATAATATATCAATTTAATTACAAAATCTTTTACTAGCCTCTGTTCATGAAAGTCATTCTTATTGGCTTACTCTAATAAACGACATCAGTCAACTGCCTTTACTAGAGTCTTCTTATATCGTTCTTAGTAACTGGAGCAATAGTTTTCAAGTATTCTTTCTTTGAACAATCAAGAAAATAGAAAATTGTTCCAAAATCTTGCATTTACTACTCACTTTAGCTATATGACATAAAAAGGATTCAAATCTGTCTGTTGAGACAAGCCAGGTAGTTTCGCCATTACGGCGATACATTCTGGCAATGGTTATGCTTTGTTAAATCTTCTTTTTGCACTATGTAATCATATTGTGCAACCCTATTTCGTAAGAGATGCGGTATGCTAAGTACTTAAACGATTTTACTCAATCAATTTTACGTTCGCTATAAAATCTACGGAATTTCGGATCATTTATTGCTCTTGCACCTTTTAAATCCACTTTCTTGTCATAATTTATGGATTGAACGGTAAGAATATAATAATATTTAATATACTCGAATAATTTCTCTAAACATACGGTTAAAACTAAATGTTGTTCGGTATACTTGATTTCAACCGTACCATTGAACATATAGGCCCAATTGTCCACCAAAGAAATTATATAAAGAGTTTTATTGGAATGTCCATATACTATAATGATGGGTGATAAATATGGATGGAATTAGACAACATTTTTATGAACTTCCTCTTAGAATCGAAAAGAATCTGGACCATTTATCATCGATTCGACCTTTTAATCAAAACTTAATTTATAGAACATAGATTTTAAGATATCTAGTCTCAACAATGTATTAATGTGGCCTTTCTACCATAACTAATCAAAGGCTTATTTGAAACCAACAGATATTATAGCAATCAGTCTACTACTATTCATTGATAATGAAATCCGATTAACTAAATGGAGAATATATGTAACTGTACAAATAAGAGACTTTATTATTTGTTATGAAATATTTGTTTTCGAAAGAAAACGATTGATGTGCTGATCAAAAAATATTCTAATGTAAATTTCAACATAGAGACATTTCAGTATAAAGCATAGATTTGAAATGAGTTGCAAAAGATTATTTTATTGCAATGAGTAGAATCCAATCTTTGTTTTGAAAATACTGTAAATATATAAGTGAAATAATCTTTCGGCGTTAAAATTTCGTATGAGACTCACTTCTAGATTTCAAGCAAAAATAATTCTTTCACGAAGATCTTGAATCATTTTTGAAAGATGGTTTAGACAATTACAAGAAGACTATATAGAAAAATACAAAAGAAATGTATGCTAATGATAAATATATGAATGAGGAAGAAAAGACTGTATTTAGAAGTGAAAATAATACGGTCAAATATAAATCATTTATTATTTTTATTTTTGCATGTGCTAGATCAAGGCAATCAATTAGATAAAAAAAAAGCCAATAGTAAAAAGAAGGTTGAACATATGATTTAGCAGTTTTAATCAATAAACAGCTGCTAGACTTTAATAGATTAACTTTTGATGAAGAAGGTAAATGGCAATGAAATGTCGGAGATTATTTCTCCGTTATATTTTCAACAAAGTACAACATAACCATTTAAAATAATTTATTTACATGACAAGAATCGATTCATATTAAATTTTGTTTAACTAATACAACAGTTGCTTTGCAATGGAATCAAATTACTCTTATTATTTTGGTCTCCTTATTACTTGTGAACGAAACCAATGTGGTACAAGCAGAACATGATTCTGGTAATTCACATGATTGTACATTCCAGTCCAATGATTTATGGCTGCCGGATGATTATTAGGTGGAGAGACAACTTGTGCATTAAACGTAGAAGAAATTGGAGCTAAATACCATCCTTGTTGTTGTGCAACTGGCCAGAGATTATAAAACGTTTGTTCACTATTGCCAGTATGTAACGATTGTTGTGGATGAGTCGACATTTGCTTATGGATTCAGTTAATTTTGAAAGAATAAAATATTGATGAAAATATATATGAAAAAAATGAATCAAATGAAAACCAGAAAACGAGATTAAATATATTTGCACGATTATATTAATGAATAATTTCTTTATAATAATTATTCATTCACATTATCTTATTCTTCATTCTCACTCTTATGCAATGTGCAGTGATGTGTGATTATTTGTGCAAAAATATGTTATACACATGTTGGTTTTTTCCAATTTCTAAAATAATACATTACTAATAGTCAAATGGAGCAAAAGTGCATTAATATTGCTTAATGATTATGCAATAATAATGACGAGGATATTATGAAAAAAAACTATTGACACACACTTCTACTGCATATTCTGTTCGATGTTTTATCGATTTTGATGATTTAATTTCTTTCTGAAATTTCTTCCTTTAGAAATTGATAAAAGACAAAAATTATTATCGAGACAGATTGATTTTATTTGAAATATCATCTTTATTTTAGAATTCAATAGTAATCAAAGGAAGATGTTGTTGAAAAATCAAAGTATGATAGAGACAAAGGCTCTGTTGCTCCTATTTATCTTTATACTATAGGACAGCGTTTGATGATCATTTTCATACGACTAGTTTTTCTACTATAAATTACATGAGCAACATGTATTTGCATATTCTCGAAATATAATGAAGAACGTATTTATTAGACTATGCAATATTTCGATGATAGATGAAAGAAACCTAGCCAGGAAGTTCATTTGTCTAGCAGACTAATTCATCTTTTTGTTAGTCGTGCTCAATAAACCTTGTTTGAGGGCAGTACAAGTAATTATCGAATTCACTACTTAAAGATTCTCATATTGAAATAAATCACACAACATCATACGTGCTCACTTTTCGAAAACTAATGTTTTAGTAAAGTTAAACAATTATATCTTAAACATTCATATGCGGCATGAGACATGAACTGTTTTTATGTCATACATTTTAATCAAACATCAACAATTTGTCATTTAGAGAGAGTACAAGATGTGATTAAGGTACATGTGCTCTCATCAAGTCTTGTACTAGTGTGTCTGTATTTTCGCTTTCACCCTCAGTCTCAAATACTACGCATTTTTGTACTTCTGTTGAGATTGTCAAGTAAGCAGTGTGCCTTTTAAAATTACTATGTCTTAGCTCATATTAATAGGAAATGCAGTTATAGTATTATTGACATCGAATAGCGGTTCAGGATATTATATCTTAAATAAATGTCACTGTTTTCTCCTTCACATCAACGACAATGTTGACTTTGATAGCTAAATGAATATTGTTTACTGATGTTGCTATATGCATCAATGTCACTTTTGACATACTATTGATTGATGATGCAAATGTTTAATTATCGCTAATCTCACTATCATGGCCAATCAAATATTTGTAATATCTATCTTTCATTTATCAAACTTTTTAAGATTAGTTAAGACTAAATGTGCCTAGTTAAACATAAGTAATACATATGATGAGATATTTGAATTTGCGGTAAATTCATTTAAAATAAAAAAAAATAATTTGATAGAAGTATAGTGATGTTAGTGGTATAAAAGTATTAGATGTGTGGACCTGTCAGACCTTTAATACCATAATAATAGAGGAGGTAAGTTGTTGGTAATGCAAAGTTCGAGTGAGATTTTTTTTCACCTTTTTTTCGACATCGTTTGATAGAGCTTGACTTGCTGATTATAAGAGACTATTTTTTAGCCTCAACAAATACTCGGAAGGAGTCATTTTTCGTAGAAGAGCACATCTTTTTCAGAATGTGCAGGGTGAGGGTAAGAGTGTTCTACTCACTGACGGTCTCAATATCAAAATTAGAATTGAATAGGAATATTATTGAAAAATTTCGAAAAATATGATAATAGTTTTTGATGAAATTACATACCAAATTCGGCCTGGAAACGATCAGCAGGTAGAGTACCGTCACTCATATATATTCTCTTTCTTAAGGGCCCCCCACCCCTCAAAAAAAAGAAATTTTCGACAAAAATATCGATTTTTCGCTTTATACATAGTTAGATAGCCCATCATCTCTACTTTCGAATGCACTATAATTTATTGGTTTTTCGATGGTTTTTGAGGGTTTTACAACGGTTTTCTGAAGACCTTGCATTAAAAAAAGTTTTTTTCGAAAACTTCAGTTATCGAAGTTAATTAAGCTTTTCTATACGTTTCAGACAATAAACAAAAAAATCGTGATAATCAAAGTAAAAACTTGTTTTGCGTTTTTCTCGAAACAGTTTTTTCATGTTTTGTCTGTCAGTGTGACAAAGATTTCTCCCCCATTTTAAACGCTAGAACACTCGGGAAAATTTTAAAATGAAGCTAAAGCTCAGCGTTAGAGCATAGCAAAGCCAGAATTTTTGTTTTCAATTTAGTTCTATATGAAAAAATCGAGTTTTCTAAAAAGTTAACCTCGAGTTTTTCCAAAAACCTTTTTCAAGAAAAGTTTTTTTTTTTTTCAAAAAATTGGCTTTGCTATGTTGTAGCGACAAGTGTTCTGTACATTTTGAGGCTATCCCGAGGTCGATATCATTAAAATTGCGAACAAAATCTTTGACACACGGACACCTACTTTTTGACCCTTAATACTAGGATAACTCTGGCAAAACTCTATATTTTGAGCTCAATTTTTTACTGAAGACTATCCAAGGTTAGATACGTATTCAGTAAAAATTTTATTAAGATTGGATGCTCTGGAAAAAAAATAGATTTTTGACCCCGGGGGGGGGGGCCCTTAAACAGTATTTTATCACAATTAACTGTGTATTTTCTTCTGGATTCTTTCACATTATATTTTTGGTTGTCAACAAACAATACATTTAATACTTAATTGCTCAACAAAATTGATATTTGAACGTATTATTGCTCTTTTGGTTTTTATATAAGAAAAGACTTGATCATAATTGATTTCATATTTGTCCATTATGTATTCTCTTACTATCAAAACATTTTCGGAAATAGCAGACGTAGTTTGATATGTCTTGTTCTAATAAATCATTAATTTCGATTATTTTACAGATTATTTCATGAAAATTTTCTTTCATTCCTTTATCCAATATTGATTCATAGCGGATTAGTTTAGAGATTCATTTTTAAGATTATTACTGAATAAATTTCAATGTTTTGTATTTGTTTGATACGCATTTTGTTGGAT
>JAJEKB010011304.1:0-10224 GCA_022393335.1 Macrotrachela quadricornifera | reverse complement strand
ATATTACAGTCGGTTCATCAGAGTAAGTAACCACAACTAATATCATGTTGAATATCATGGAAGTTCAGATCCACCTGCACTATTCCCTCACTATCTGGATCATTCATAGTGGGATGGACAACGTCCACGAAAAGGAATGGTGGAGGACCATGAATAAAACGTGCTGGTTCGGTGACAACTTCTCCGTTGCATAGCCAACCATCCCTAAAAAATTCTTTATGAATATAATTGATAGAAACTAAGAACTTGCTTACTTTTTTTCGATTGCGCTTGTATGAATGTTATAAATTTCTTGTCTATGTCTTTTGTATCCCAGTCGACTCGCATCCTTAATTGAAATTTCATTAGTGTTTTTGACAAAATTTCCACATCGAGAGTTGGTTGCCTTTGAAAACTTCGGAACAGACGTTTCCCAACATCTAAATGTCAGAAAAATTCTACGATTAGTTTCAAAACAGTTATATGAAAAATCGAATCAATCATTTGCAAGTTTAGCTTCGACACAGTTTCAAAAAGACATGTTTGAACTTAGCTCGATAATAGCTGAAGTCGAACAAGTTCACTATTTCAATATCTGATTTCATGTGGTTTGCATCAACGACGTATATTACTTACTCAAGAGCTAAATCACTATTTATTATATTTCTTTTGCCTGTTGGACAATCTTGTCGTGAGCAGACACTCTTGTATTCATAAAATTGAACGGGATTTTTAATGTAACGTAATACGTTGCTATCGACAGATCCATATGCGTTATGTTCATTTGATTGCTGACGGGAGATAAGATTGTGGGTGACTAACCAGTACAATCTGGCCTCGTCCCACCCATCCGATTCGACCAACGCAAATGTCTTACGGAGCGATAGGAACGGTTCTTTTTCAGAGTTCAAAATAATATTTTGTATACTTGATTTCGTTCGAAACATAACGTAGAGAATAAAAAGCGGAGAGTCAATGTTGCAAGTATTTGTGACAGAATACAGTCGACCTTAAAATAACCAATTTATATTTTATAAAAATAAGTAAAAAAAACAAACCTTCAAAATTTTTCTCTTTGATGCCAAAAGTTGGCCAGGTAAGAGAACAGTGGTCGATCGTTACGATTTGAGGAACTGGTGACGAATCAAATGTTTCAATAATTTTGTTTGAAGAAGGCTTCTGTCTATGAATATTCTTTTCTGTTACTATTAAAAAAGGTATATTAGTCAAAAGCATGAGACATTCTTATCTGAACTACCATTTATTTTTTGAAGATTGCGCTTTTTCTGTAGGTTTTGGCAATTTTCCTTTCGTTTAACTTCACTTTTGAATCGAACTTTTATTTGTTCTGGATCTAGTAAAACGGTTGGTAAACTTTCAAATTTCATAGCTGAAAAAATATTTAAAGGCGACACCGGTCGGCTTAATGCTGACTCCGTTAGTATATTATTTACTAAATCTTGTTCTTTAGAAAAATTTGTACCACAAAAACTTTCTACAGGTTTTGAAGATGAGAAGTCAGATGAATAATATGGTAATGCCGTGTTAGTCATACTATTCTGAATAGTTCCGATTTTAGTCTGTGTGTTACTAGTAATGAAGTATGAGCTGTCAAAGATACCTGGTTGTGAATTAAATTCAGTCAATTTCGGCTCTGGGCTGACGGCTTTTGATGGAGGAATGGTCGATTTCGATTTAGGACTGACTGGCTGTGGTCTACGAATGGCTGGTTTTGGTTTAGGACTGATCGGTTTTGATGCAAGCCGTTTCTGCTTACATCTATCTATTCTAGACATGTATGTGCCTCGTCGTTTGTTCTGAGCTCCCTTCTTTTTCCAAGGCTCCTGTATATTCATATCTTTAGGTTTTCTGTTTCGATTTTTCACCTTTTGGGCAACTCCAAATTTGTCTGCTTTTAGTTGGATCTGAGCACTTCGATAAAGCGTCACAATCGCCTCTGCTGGTCGCAGGTTTGTTTTCCTTTCCAGAATCGAACCTTTTAAGATGCCGAAATAACATTCTATTTGAGCGTTCGATAGACGACCGTGTTCGTATGTTCGAACGTCAATTGGCACCCGATCAATCGCATATCGATCTTCAAATTCGGTAAGTAAAGATGTCCACAAGGGCAAATAAGCAAACCACTTGTAAAAGACATAAATAATTCGACGACAAAAAAGAGGATTTGTTACATTCTCATACTTCTTTTTCGAATCCAACAGTTCAGAGATCTCAGGAAACCGATTAATGGCTTCAATATTGAATGGTGAGCCATGAATTATTGCTTTACTACCATTCATATTCTCATCGACCTCATCTAAAGGATCAGTCGAGTCATCTTCCACTTCGAAATCACAAGAACCAATCTTCTCGGGAATATCTTCATCATCATACGGTGCGTCTAAAAAGCTTTGAAGAACAGTCTCCGCATCAGAAGCGTGCGGGTTGCCAAACATGTGCAAAACTCGTTTTAAAAATTTATATGACATTTCTATTTCACCACAGTTAATAAACAAGGCAAATACATGCATCACTTTTTTTCTTATTCCTTTCGCTACATTTGCAGCATTCAGACTCCTAGCAACAGCATGCATCATATGAGAACAGCAAAAGCGTAGAAATGATCGAGAACGAAGTTCTTTTGCGTCATACTTTCGCAACAAAACATTCCAGCATCGTTTTAGATGACCACGAATATCTTCATGGTTAAATGCCTGTAAAATAGCATTGAAAATTGCTGGAGAAAAATCTGTGACAAAGAAAGACGGTCGGACAACTTTATCTACTAAGGTAACGATATGCTGTCGAAGGTTGCCTACGAAATAGCTGATGCTCGTTGCGGTGTGATCCGCAAGAATAGCATGGCCTGATGGAATTACGTTGGTTGGATCGATTCCGTCTTTAAAAATAGCAGCATACAGCAAAACGCCCTTTTGATGAGGTAGATTCTTCACGATCGATCCTGTAGCATCGATGTGTACATGTGAGTAGGCACTCTTTGCACAATAAGTAATGAATCTTAATACTTGTGCTTCTGTTGTGAGATGTAAGCGAAAAGGTTTCTCTCCTATAACTTGCACATAACCCTTTATCTTGGCAGAAAAAACATCAAGGTCTTCAATCAACTGTTGTCTGACTCGACATTCTCGGAAAATATCTTCATCAAGTCGAAAATTTTTCCGGTAATCTGCTGCTGCCTGCTTTATGACTTCCAGCGTCTCACATCCAGTAAAATTACGAAGGCTCAACATTTCTTCATTAGCATTTTCAACCTTTTGTTGAAAGACTTTCAAGGGACCGATTTCATTAGCTAATCTTCCGACATCAATTCTATCTTGTCCAGTTAAATTTCGTGCTGTTCCCTTGTCTTCTGCACTATGATTTTCATCTCCCATAACACGAATACGAGCAACGATACTATCTCTTCCAATTGGTTCATCTCTGATAAAAATTTCAAATATTCGCTCACATGAAGTAATGTTGCATATGGCTATACAACGAAAAAAAGAAGAATTTATTTTACGTGTATTTTCAAGAACAATATGATGCTTTTTAAAAGCCAAGTTGCAATGAAAATTACACGAGCATACCTTCTCAAAAAACATCTTTGTCCAACCCGGTTTCATCTCACGAGTAGAGCTGTCATAAAGTTCTTTCCATTGTTTCGAAGTCAAGATGAATGAAGACTCAATAATTGAGGGTAAATTTGATTTGTGTTCAGCCGCGAAACGAGTTCCTGGATATGGAAGAGACGCATTAGATGTTAGCGGCTTAATTTCCGAGTGTAATATAGTAGATTCAACTTTATCTTTGTTGTCTGATTTAGCGTCTTCTCGAACAGAATCTATCTGATTTTTTTTAGATAGATTATTCGTCTTTTTTTGAAAATTTCGTTTCCAAAAATTATACAAAGAATGACGTATATTTTCTGTATGCTTTAAGTTCAATTTCAATATTAAACGACCCCAAACAGATTCTTTGGAACGCGTAAAATTATTTAACCGCCATGTTTCCTTATCAAGTTGCTCTTTAGCAGATCCTAAATCATTAACAGCAAATATAAACTGCTCTCGACTAATTTTACTCCAGATGGTTCCATTATCTGCTAATTTCTTCGTATTCGGCTGATTATCTGGACAATATTCTGCTGTTTCTTTCAACAACATATTATCAGAAGAATTTTCTTCTATATGTCCCGTGGAATCTGGATTACATTTATTTTTTATAGGTGAAGTAAACGAAGTTTTTCTTTTCATTTTTCACTTTGATTAAACGTCTTTAATCTATATATACTCCCTGTAGAATATACAATGATTGAATTGACGAACGATGTATAAGTTCAAGATGAATGATATTCAATATGTCTTTCCTCTTTATATATATTCAATATACATTGGTGTCCTTTCTTCATTTTTCTTTTTTTTATCCCTTTTTTCATTGGATGCGAAAAATTAAATGATTGGTTATAGAATATCATTTTCACCAGAAACTAAACTTTTATTATAATACAAACTTCTATCCATTCCATTATTAACTTTGAACATAGGTTTATATTTTAAATGTAATTTCAATCAACTAATAAGTTTATTTGTACTTATTTCGAAAGAAGTCGAATGCTGTATTTACAAATGTATAAATGAATAGCTGTTCAATATCGAGTATCTCTAAAAAAAAATCATTAATATTCGTTAATACATGTTAATATTCATTCAAATTATATCCAATAGATATTTAAGTTCATTTTAAGTTTTTCAATTTTTTTCTGAGTTTATTTTAAGTTATTATGTTCATTAAAATGTATTTAAAAATGTTTATCATTGAATTTATACAAAGTTATTTTGTTTATTTGAAAATATTTATGATCAAATTTATTGAAAATAATTCTTGGCTCATGCTATTCAAAAAAATTGTTTCATTCAAATTTATGTTAATGCATTTACAATTAACTTTATTGAAGGTTTTTTTTGATTAAATTTATTCAATGTTGTTATATTCATTCGAACTTATTCGAAATTACTTATCATTGAGTTTGTTGAAAGATGCTTATGGTTCAATCAATTCAAAAGTGCTTATGAATGAATTTGTTTAAAATAAATTACAATTAGTTTAATTGAAGGTTATTCGTGACTGGTATTATTCAAGAATATTTATCTCCATTTGACTTTGTTTGAACACGTTTATAATTGATTTTTTAGAAAACGCTTATAACTAAAGTTACATAAGTGCTAATATTTATTTGCACTTGTTTAGATATATATATGATCGAATCTACTAAAAGATGTTGAAGGCTTAATTTATTTAGAAATAATTAGGATTAAATATGTTAAAGAATCTCAATGATTGAATTTATTCAGAGATACTTATATTTAAAATAAATATGTAGATGTTCATGTTAAACTGAGTGAGTATAATGATATGTAGGGTTTGTATTGTAAGATATTTATGTCTGAGTTTATTTTGAAATATTTACGATTAATTTTATTAAGATATATCTCAGCGAATTCATCGAAAGTCATTTACTCATATATTTGCATTTATCATAAGATATGTATGAATGACTTTTATTTAATGATAGATATATATATATATAAATTCTCTTTAAAAATTATTTAAAAATAATGATTGTCTTGTTATATATTTCAAAGATCTCTGTTTTCAAATAAAATTATATATATTTCTAGATGAATTATATTCAATGTGATCATATTTGATTATACTCAAATATATTTGTAACTGGTTCACATTCATAGTGATGTTTATTCAATCATTTCCATAGATATGTATGGCACAATTACGTTCAACGATTCTAGTAGTTGAATAAAATATAAAGGTATTCCTGAGTAAAGAGTATTCATTGATGACTATAACTCTTTTCAATGACTTAGGAAATAAAATGATTTATTTATATCTCTTCATTTATTAAATAAACAATTTTATCGAAAGCGCAATAAAGAGATATTTAAACAATTAGGTACAATTTATTTTAGAAGTTGATTGACATCAACGGCTGTGGTGATGTCTTACTTTGATAACTACGAAAATTAGCTGAATATGGTGATGAATATACAATCTTATTTTTTTGTAAATGACTCCGAATGGCTGTTTCCATCATTTTAACTCCATATTTTGATGGATGTAAACCATCATACATTTGTTGAATAGGTATTGCTGGCTGGATCGTATCAAATCTTTGTTCTGTAGCCAACTCGAGTAGAAACATATTGCATTTTTCAATCTCATTTAGAACGCTTTGTCCTTCTGGCAAATGCCAAGTCTTTCGTGTACGTTGTTGTAGGAGTTGCCAAACGATATTTATTCCAGGATACAAATGTCTAACTGTTACAATTGTATGCTCAATACGTTGAGCTGTTTGGAAAGCTCCAACGCAATGAAGATCATTGGTGCCAATGATAAAAATCAATTGATGAACATCTCCCATAAAAACTTGACCATCAGTCGATTGTACCAAGCCAGAGCATCATCACAATCACTCCCCGATTTAAATCTAAGACGCACCTCATCCGTTACACTTTCTAAAGTTTTTACTAAAATATTTCGAGCAGTGGAATCGCCAACTATGGCGGTAACTAATTTAGTTACTTCCTTCTGCTCTTGTGTATGCTGTTGCTTATCTGCACATGTATGTAACGGGCCATGTTGAAGACGACGTTGTTTTTTCTTTTGACGTAGTTTGTAGAAAAAGCGTGAGCGATTACGATCTTGTTGTTTCTGTTCTGGGTGATGATGTGAAGAAAGCCGGAGTGATTGATTTTCGAATACCATTGGCAAAACCAGTTGTGATGAAGCGTATGTTTCATTATCAATGTGCAGCTCATTCATCATCTTTTGCACTTTTGATATGGATGTTTTATTTTTTGGCATGATATTTTATATTTTTGTGTTTGAAAGAGATCACTGAATATCAGTTATGTGAAAAAATAGCCTTTATATATTTCAATTAATAAAAAAAAGCAACCTGTTTCAGTAATTATTTATATTTTAGTCATCAAGATGTTCACTTTTCCTCAAAGGTCCCAGATGACACGTTTGAATAACAATAGAAAAGGTGCTTAATTGAAGCCTTTCTGTTGTAGCGGCACGCGCATCTATTGTATATGTATGAATCGTCGCTAATTCCCTTTCAATTAGCGATACTATCATTCTGTCAGTCTTAATTGGTGTACATAGAGGAAGCAACTTCACATCAAAAAATAATTGTTTAATGAGATGACCCATCGCTTTTTCACACTGCGATTATAATCTTGTGTTGACAATTCTCTGAACCAAATATCTTCACAATGTGTAATTTAATTTGTCACACTTCATAACCATATTTTACATGCTTTTTTTCTCCTTTGTGAAATTGTATATAGATACTTTGATACGAATTCATTTTCTCATTTCATTCTGGCATTTCTATTCTATTGATTTTTCTTAAACACAAACGTTTCTGTTTTCGCTTCAAATCGGTGAGATATATCTTTTGTTTTCTCTTATTAGAAGTTATTACAGCATATACATATTTAGACAAACAAAACAATCGTCATGTGGCTGATTGATCGTCGTCAATCAATATTTCCTTTCGTCATCGTAATATTTAATCTATTCACACACATTCATTCAATTCCAATTAATGACTTATCATCTACTGAGCCGAAGGATAGTACCTATAATCAGTTGATTAACGGTCAAAATTTGATTATTCATGAGGAGAGTGGAGTTGTTTTTAGTCGAGTTGGATATTACTATGAAATAGATGATATATTTGGATTAACTGTAACTGTTCCTATAACTCAATATCTTTGTTCAGTTTTACCTATGGAACAAGTAGAGAAACTGAGTCTCTGCATTCATTATCAAGAGTCACTTCGCATTAAACTTGATCAGGGAAACATTTCTAGCCAATCTTCGCTGTCTGATTTTCTTGATTCAACAAATAACACTCGGTTTTCTGCAGAAAAAGTACCTACCAAAGTTCATCATCATCATCATCGTAGTAAACGTTCGTTGCCATTGATTGTTGGTGTTGCTGCAGGCGCTGTTGGTTTACTTTTTCTAGGAGGCATGACGGTGTATAACACGATGAGAGGAGCACAGTTAAGTAGTCGAGTGTCAGAAATTCAACAATCTGTTATTGAAACCAACAAACAGTTACATAGCGTAGAAGTTTCTATATTGACTAATACAAACAGTACAATTCAATTAGCACGTTCATTTAATAAGGCTCAAGAAAATTTGGAGACTATGCGAACTAACATGGAGACGATTGTTAAACATGTTTCCCGGTTAGATTCTTTTGCCGAGGCTCAGACACATTATAATTTAAAAGCTCATGCGGAGCATGTTTATGAAAGAATGAAAAACTCCATGCGTCGTATTGAGCATAACGATCTGAACTTGGACTTCGTCGGAATGACAGAACAAAATGAGATTTTAGAAATAGCTCATCATTATCTAAAAGGTTCAGTACCCAACACTAAAGAATCAAAGGCCACATTTATATCGCGCATGCTTTTTGCGCAGACGGTGCAGTTTTTTCCATCAGAAAGTGTAGTACGCGCAAACAAAAGTATCGAATATTATCCAGAGTACCTCGGTAATATTGTTTTTACATCATTTTTTTCAGTCCTTAAAACTAACACCCTTGATAAAATGCATATTTACAAACTTACCGCCTTGCCATTATTCACCGTTGAGAAAGAAATCGGAAAGGAACTTTTTGGATTGCCAAAAATGATCGGCGTATCCAACGGTGGATACATTGAATGGCGAGAGATCGCTCAACAATCGGTGTGCGATTTTGGAGATTATACTGTATGTCGAGATCCACCCATTATCCAGAAACGCTTCAATAATATGTGTCTGGAACAGCTAATTGCCACTAATCGTTCATTTCACTGTCGAGTTCAGGATTCGCTCTATAGTCCTCCTCACTTTGAGAAAATATCCTCTGATGTAATGGTATTGTCGACAAGAACACCGATAAACTGCAGTACGACTAAAGGTTTTCACATTTTTAAAAACTTGAGCATAATTCATCTGGGTTGTAACGATACTTTTCACTGTGATAGTAACATCAATTTCGTCGGTGACAAACGCTGTCAGGCATTCAAACCATATATTGTAAAGGCAGTAAATGAAGAAATTATTCCAGTAGTTGATTCGATTCGTCCTCTGAATGTTAGTCTTCCAAAAGTTTATTCATTTGCTTCAGATAAAGATTTAATACATACTCTAGAAGAGCAAATGAGAATTGAAATAAAAAATAAAGAAGAAACAGAAAAAACTGGCAGCCATCTCTCACAACTAAGAAATTTAAATACGATAAGTCCTCTAACTATAATTCTCATTGTCGCACTCTGTATTATTTCTTTATTGCTTATCGCTCTCGTGATCTATTTCGTTTATCGGTGTCGTCAAAACACTCATACCTCTCCCACCTCAATCGTCAACATTGGTACCACAACACATCAGCCAACCAAATCAATATCACAAACAACACACGAAAATTTGGGAAGCCTCTACGATTTATTATCAGCATTTGCCAAAAATAAAGAAGAAAAACAACAAATCAAGATGATCGTCTAATATCTGCATTAATACATTTGTTTCTGTAGTTTTTTTTGTTTATTCATTATTCATAAAATATTAAGTTAGTTTAAAGCAGCCAATAACTCAGCATAGTATCTACTCGTATTGTTTCATACGTCCACAATGTCAGTTTGATAATATCAATGCGCATCCGTTTGAAAATGACTCACTGAAAAAAATAAAATTCACTAAGAAAATTTAAAAGATGAATAAGATTCAGTATCCAAATATTCATATGTAGTAACACATAAAATAACGAACAAGTTTCCTTGCAAATAATTCTTTTTCAATACGATCAAAAAATATTAATACTTGTAACGAGACTAACATACTACCTATATGTATTCTCAGGCTGAACTCGGCCGGTTTAGAAATCAAGAAGATTCAAGATTGTCAATAAACCGGCCAAATCCGATTGTCCTTGAAAAAAAAATAAAAACAGTTAAAATGCCGTCACGAATGATATGCAAAAATTTTCTTCAACATATCGTCCTAGAGACAAAGTAACCAAAACAGTGTTTAGAATTCCTCTCGATTACAGTAGAAGCAATAAAAAAACTAAAGGTACCAAACAATACTACTCGTCAAGTTCTACAAAAAATGCAGCTGGAACACTTGGAACACTTTCCTGAACGAATATGGACAGGTTTTACT
>JAJEKB010011303.1:0-12037 GCA_022393335.1 Macrotrachela quadricornifera | reverse complement strand
TCAAAACTTGAATATAATATAGTCATTCGATTCCTCTTGATCAGGCGCATCGAACTAGAGCAAAAATAATAGAGGTTTTAGAAAAAGTCACTTGTACCATCAATTACACCGCCACCAACTTGGATCTATAATATCTCCAAAAAGCCGAATTGCTCAGCATGGTGCCTTAGTGCGATGGATAGAGCTTCACTTGTCCTACAACCCCACATATTTAGAAACTTCAGCACTTTGAAAATGGCTCGGATTTTTGATCAACTTTATGAAGTGACATATTTGCCTATATGTTACATAACTTTTGAAGGGAAAGTTTTGATGTTATTTTTATGAATAATAATTCAAAACTTTGATGAAAATTTAGAGGCTTTCTACGCTTTGCAAAAATCGTTCTCTCGTTGAAAAAATCTTTATTTTTGAGTTCCTTACAAGGGGAAACAGCAGAATTGATGAATCCACTTGACTGCACTTGACTCCATAAGATTGGAGTTTCCTGCTTGTCCGCTGAGTTGATCTATCGGAATGATTCTTTGACAGGAGCTGCCCAAAAAGTTATTCGCAAAACGGAACAATAATACTCACTCTCCGAAAGTTGTATTCCTAAAGCAAAACAATGTTATTTACTACCCGGAAGTTATATTCCCAAAACGGAACAATATTACTCACTACCTGGAAATTCTACTCCCAAAACCAAGTGGAAAGCAGCAGAATTGAGGAATCCACTTGAACCCGCTTGAATCCAAAGGACTGGATTCTGCTGTTTCCCCCTTGATGCTACTGATCTACAAAAGAACGAACTCAACATTTTCATTTTCTTAACATCGCGGCCAGCCAAAAAATTGTCTATTTCTAAATTACCATCAATAGTGATTTGTACAACTCATGTTATTAGGCGATTATTTCATCCTCCAACAAGATTCTCAGTGAAAAACGTCATACTCTCCAATGAACAATTTGTTTCAATTGAAGACTTTTGCGATGAATTCTAAAATCTCTCTTACTAATCATAATCTGCTACTGTTAGAGTCTAACCATTTTAGCTGCCAATTGACCGTTTAAACAAATGATCGAGCAGCTTTTTCTTTCCAATTAATCATTTATCATCTTTTCTGAAAATAAAAGCCTAAATTATGTCTTAAAAAACTTCAAAAATATGATTCTAGATTTTCATCTGACTTAAAAATGCTTGAAGATGCCATTTTATATTTCATTGAAAGAGTTTGTATCATCAATATGTTTAATGAATGAATCATGAGTATGTGATATAGTTTTTATAAAACAAATTGAACAAATGACATGATTTTTATGCATCTTGATATAAAATAAAATGTTGTTCAGAGAAAAAAGGCTATTTGAAAGCTATATATTTAGGGTTATTTCAATTAATTCACACTGTTAATATTGGAATCCCATACAAAAATGAATTGGATATCTTTATATGAAAAGTTATTATGTAACAGCGTTGCTAAGGAACTCAAAAATTAAGATTTTTTCAACAAGAAAACGAGTCTTGCAAAGCGTAGAAAGCCTCTAAATTTTCATCAAAGTTTTGAATTATTATTCATAAAATTAACATGAAATTTCCCCTGCAAAACTTGTATAACATATGGATAAATATACTACTTCATAAAGTTGGTCCAAAATCTCAGCCGTTTCCTGGGTGCGGATGTTTCTAAATATGGGGGGTTGTAGTACAAGTAAAGCACTATCCATCACACTAAGGCACCATGCTGAGCAATTCGGCTTTTTGGAGATATGATAGATTCAAGTTGGTGATGTAGTAATTGATGGTACAAGTCGTTTTTTAAAAAAAACCAATAAATTTATTATGGTTCGATGCGCTGGATCAAGAAGAATCGAATGATCATATTACATTCACGTTTTGACCTAATTTTCATAGAGAAAATCGTCAAAAACCTCCGGGAATCGCCTTAAAAAATTCGGTGTTTTTCATTTGGTATCAGCAGTATTTTAAGGTTTTCTCCATGAAAACAAAAGGGATTTGAAAAAAAAATTTTATCAAAGAGATCAGAATTAAATGCTCTATTAACCCTAAAAGTTTCATGAAAATCTGAGAAAACTTTTGTACAGGTGGTTGAGATCCCATGGAAATACCCTGCTAATCTTTAAATTTCCAAACATAAAAAATGAGAAGTCTGATCTATGTTTTATTTAAAAAAGCACCGGAAGCAGGTAAAAATATTGGTCCCGGCTTCGATCCTGTTTACATAAAAGTTTTAGTCCCGGTTCCAACGGGATCGGATCCGGGACCAACTTGCAGATCCCTAATGGACACATCTCGAGGTCGAGATATGCCAAGCGCAGAAAAAAAATGTTCGTCTAGGGTTAGCCTATTTTCAAAATATTAATATTCAAAGAATCCATTCAGTTTTAGTCACTAAAATCGAGTGGAAATCCATGATATTTAATATTCGATTGAAAAGCGAGAGAGATTGTTATTAATGAAAAAGAGAAAACAACTTAATGAAAATCCTCTTGTAAAATCATAGTTTTCGTGTCTAAATATTAGAGATTGCATATGAGTCAGGGACTTGCGGGGCAGTGTTTTTTTATGCCCCACGGGTCCCGCCCGCTGAAACTCGTTCCGCCGATCCATGTGGGTTATTTTTCTGAACGTTACCCGTCCCCACCCCGCCCCGTTCAGTTTCTACCTCGTCCCGCCCGTTCCCCCGTAAACAAACATTCTACACCACCCCGCCCGACCCTCATATTCTTCACGGGCCTCGCCCCGCACCCGTAAAATCCGAAGAAAATTTGATTTTATCATTTAAGCTATTTTCATTGTTTTATTTTATTCAAGCCCCTACCCCCTCCCTTAAAAATCGATCTCAACCCAGGAACGCTCGAATGAGCTGAAATTTAGAGCATATGTTAGGGCTGAAGTAGAGAAGTTATGGTCAAATTTTCACCTCAATACACTGAAATTTGACAGAGATATCAACCAAACAAAGGTCAAAAATCGGTCATTTTCGTACAAGTATATCTCGGTTTGAGCTTGATCAATATATTTAATTTTTTTTGTCTGAGAGAGCATCTCAAGAGGCAGGGCACTATAGTCCTCTTTTTTTTAATTCATGCTTTTTTTAGCGGAAAAGGGAATCACAAGTTCAATGACTCAAAAAATGCGCCAAAAATGGGTGACTAGTTACATAAATGTCTGTATATATAATAAAAAACAAAGCTTAATTAAAAAAAAGGAACTCTATGGTGACCTGTATCTCAATGCGCTCTTTCAAACAAAAAAAATTTAGATATATTGCCTGAGCCTGGACTGAGAAATCCTTTTACCAAAATCGAAAAGTCATAAACCGAGAAAAAACGAAAAATGTTTTTCGTTTTTCAAAAACAAGCCTTGTTTTTGAGCAGTTGATTACATAAATCATCAAAATATTTCACCAAAGAAGGATTTTTTGGAAAAAACCTATATCATTTCTGGAAGATTTGAAAACGGGCTATCTTCTTTTGCATTTGTCTCCGTTTTGAAATTTTTGACCAAAGTTGGCTTTTTTTAAGGGGGGAAGGGCTTAATAAGTCAATTTGTTACAAAAAATATAGAAGACAGAGTCTATACATGGTCCTTTAAGTGAGCTGTAACTGATTGAGCTAATACAATGTCATCAATTGTCGACGGATTAATATTGATTCTTCTCTGAGTTAATATGACACCGACCGAGCTAAACGTACGTTCAACTGCACCAGTAGAAGCGGGGATACCGAAGAACAAAGAGTAAATAAAAGAAAGAAAGATATAAATAACTAACAAGTGAGAATACACCTAATTAGTTGGAAAGAATGAATGAATCGTTTTTTACTTTCATCACACATGTAGAAAAATGGCATCTATTGATAATCTTTTTACGGTCCTTCATTTTGCCCCGAAGAAATTCTTTACTCGGCCTGAACCCGTGAAGTCTAGCCCCGCCTCGCCTGAGATCCGTATTTTTTTTTGACTGTCTCACCCGACCCGGATCGCCCGTATATTGAACCATATCCGTATCCCGCCCGACCCGACATACCTAAAAAATATTATCCCTGCCCGCCCGTCGCCACGTGACCCCGTGGGTTAAAACCCGTAGACCGCACGTCTCTTATATGAGTAGAAATTTCATAGGACAGGATTTTTCTAGATTACAATGCTAGGGCCTAGAAATGAAAACCCACCTGTATCTGTCTGTCTACAACATGATTATCATAAGACAAGTGTGGTAGAAATGACCATCTGGTAACTAAGGTTCAAATTGCTATATAATAATTATAGGAACACTCGTACAAGATTTTGGTTATCATATGAGATAACTTCTAAACTTCATTAAGAAATGATGATGTTATAGTCAAAATACTACATAAGCTTGAAATATAGTTTTTTTCAGATAACTAACCAAAAAAAGTCGACTAGCATCTATCAAAATGAATGTATCATGGAGAATTGTGACATACTAGGTTTTGTAGAGAAAAATTTGCTCTATAAAACCCTGTAGTTAGTTTCTTAGGTGCACTCTAATACTATGATAAATCTTAATCGGCCATTACATACGATATTCATATAAAAAAACATGATGCCTTCTGCTTTTAGAATAAATATCCTATAGAATGTTTTATCAAGATCTATACATCGCAGAGATGCACGGGGCACAGTCTTTTATGACCCCGCCCTACCCCGGCTTGTGAACGTCTAGTCCCGTGACCTGCAGAGTCCCGAGAATTTTTTAAAAAGAAACTCCGACCCGTTATGACATTATATGACTTTATAAATTTTGATAATTTTGCATTTTTGCAATGTCAAAATTGATTTAGTCATGATAGTTGCTGAGATTTCTCCTTCCTTGAGTAAATACACCATTTGCTTGGTGTTTACACAAGTTGAGAGAGACTCATTTGTTGAGATTTCGAAAAAAATGAACACACTGTATACAAGGGATTTTATCATCACTCACTCGCTCCACCCCACTTCGTGCCCCGCCATATCCCGTAAATCTTCGAGAAAAAAGCCCCGCCCCGCCCCGTCCCACCGTGCGACAAATCATCGGGATCCACGGGGCGCCCCGTGCTCCGTGCACCTCTTATACATAGTATTTGAGAGAACCTGAGAAGTCGACTATAGAGTTTTATAGAGCAAATTTTCTTCTACGAAGCCTACTATATCATATTTCTCCACGATATAGCCATTTGGAGTTATGCCAATCATACTAAAAACTCGTTGTTAGAGAGTTACAGTTTTTAGATAAATCTGTTTCATAGACCGTAATAAACTAACGAATTGCAATCGAATTAGTTGAAATAAGTAAGATTGTAGAAAATTGACAGGCGCATTTTTTAATAAAAAATATTTAGTCTCTTAAGTTTTGGTACGATTGAAAGATATACAAGAAAAGCTGTTAGTGCAATCCCTGACAGGATTAAAAATGTGAAACACGATGTACCTATTCCTAGTAATTATTTCAAAGCCGTGTTTGATGTATATTCGGATATACTTGGTCATTATTCTTTACTTTGTAGTATCGAACTTCAACAAGGAAATATTTCAAAGATATTTTAACTAGACTTAGTTTATACATGATCTCTCATAGTCCTTGAGGACCCATATCATCATATGTGACAAGTTTCGAATTACGTTTCTCATGCTGTATAATAGCCTCAAGAGGCCATCTATATCGATCTGCGACAGCTTATAATATTCTGTCCGTCCCGATTTGTGATGGGTTCTTGGCCTGTCAGTCACGGTCTGTGATGTCATCTTGACCTGTTGGTCACGGTCTATGATGTAATACTCACTAGTCGATCAGTCTATGATATACGAGATATAACCACCATTCAGAAATTAGCAAATCAAGGAATTCTAGATTCATAAATATTTCAGAGATATATATTCTACTAATGTCATGAAATTCAAGGAACTCAAGAAATCTAAGAAAATTAAGAAATTCAAGAGATTCAAGCAAGTCAAGGTTCGTAAATAGTTCAGAGATATATATATTGTAAAAGTGTTATGGGATTCAAGGAAATCAAGGAATTGAGGAAAATCAAGAAATCCAAGGTTCGTAAATGCTTTATAGATCTATACTCTAAAAGTGTCATGGAGTTCAAGAAAATCAAGAAATTCGACGAATTCAAGGTTCACAAAAGCTTTAGAGATATATACTCTAAAAGTGTTATGCAATTGAAGGAAATCAAGAAATTAAAGATTTATAAAGGTTTCAGAAATATATACTCTAAAAATGTCATGAAATTCAAGGAAAATTAAGCAAGTGATCAAATTCGAGGAATTCAAGGTTCATATACAAGTTGGGAATATATGTCGAAGTGGTCATGAAATTTGAAGGAAATCAAGGAACCTGCATTCTAAAAAAAATAGAAACTTTACCGAACCCTCCAAAAAGATTTCGTAGATGTCTAAAAGCTTCCAAATGCGTCCAAAAGCATAAATAAACGATTGTTAAAATCTACAAAACCTTAAAAGGATCGGCGCGAGGATACACGCTCCGAACTATCTCCTACGAAACCTTTTTAAGTTCCGTACAGTAAAAGAAAGGTTTCGTAAGAAAATACGAAACCTTCATAGTTGTCTATTAAACCCTATGGTTTCGTATAAAACAATAGTACGAAACCATAAGGTTTACTAGGAAACTATAAAGGCTTCGTACTTTCTTACGAAACCTTTTTTGCTGTACGGAACTTAAAAAGGTTTCGTAGGAGATAGTTCGGAGCGTGTATCCTCGCGCCGATCCTTTTAAGGTTTTGTAGATTTTAACAATCGTTTATTTATGCTTTTGGACGCATTTGGAAGCTTTTAGACATTTACGAAATCTTTTTGGAGGGTTCGGTAAAGTTTCTATTTTTTTAGAGTGTGTAGATATTAGAGAATCGTATGCTTTAAGAGAGAGCTACGTTGGAGTATCTTGAGAAATCGATGAATAGAATGAAATATGATATAGCTGTTTGGTGACTTATATTGAAGATAATCAATCAAGTTTGGTAGGAAGAGGAAAGCAAGATGTAATACGCCAGCGTACATTAGGACTATTCAATTTTTACAGCCGGATTTGATGGAACTAAGGAACGTTGGGTTTTGCCGGAGAAAAAACATTTAGGTTCGCTGTGCTCGATAGCACTTTAAGCTAGTTCGTTTGTTATTTCGGACTGGTGTTGTGGCTTATGTTAATTAACTAATTCATATTGAACCTATGTAACAGGCTGAATAATGCACCTAAATCTTACAGAATGACTTGATACCTGTTGGTTCCCGTAGTTATTTCAAGTAAGAGGATTATGTTCCTATAGTAAGACAGGTTACGGGAGTGGATTACATAGTGTATTGTAGGATCGTTATTTTCTCAATGAGCTATTCCGAAATTCTTTTAATCTTTGGCGAATATTGTGTGTCTAAGAGTTACTGTCTGTTTTATGATTAGTGACGCGTCATAATAAGCATCCGTTTAGCTAGTAGAAAGCGACGTTCATAGTTATAATGCAAAGGCGCATGCTTTATCCTATGATAAGATACTTCACTCTTACGAAGGAACCTTTCCAACTGTCAAAACAATTTTTCAATGAAACATACCGGATTATAGGTTATCAACTATGCTGATCCTGAATATGAGTATGAGAAATTTCCTTAGACCTTCTGTCCAGAGTTATAGGTATTTTATTGGAATGTTCTCCTATGATATGGTATATACCAAAAATTCGAATATCGGTATTTCGAACTGAGATTTTGCTCACAAACAGTTTTAATAATAGAATGAATATCCTGAAAATTTCAGCTCAAAAGTATGTTTCCTTCCAGAGATATTGAAGTCCCAAAAATCAACCATATCCCATTGGAGATGCTAGAATTTTCTGTTTTTTTGGGACTTCAATATCTCTGGAAGGAAACATACTTTTGAGCTGAAATTTTCAGGATATTCATTCTATTATTAAAACTGTTTGTGAGCAAAATCTCAGTTCGAAATACCGATATTCGAATTTTTGGTATATACCATATCATAGGAGAACATTCCAATAAAATACCTATAACTCTGGACAGAAGGTCTAAGGAAATTTCTCATACTCATATTCAGGATCAGCATAGTTGATAACCTATAATCCGGTATGTTTCATTGAAAAATTGTTTTGACAGTTGGAAAGGTTCACTCGGTAGCTACATCCCGTCATTAGACGGTATTACAGACTTCGTCTTCAACCTCAACTTGTCTACTGTAGTCAAAAACTCCGCTATCACCAGCACTTTGCATGATGTAGTCAAAGACCCTGTTCTCATCCTCACTTTGCCTGATGCGATCAAACACTTCTCCTCACCTTCACTTTGCCTGATGTGATCAAACACTTCCCCTCACTCTCATCCTCATCCTCACTCTTGATTTCCTTGAATTCCATGATATTTTTAGAGAATATATCTCTGTAATATTTATGAATCTTGAATTTCTTGATTTTCCTTGATTTTCCAATTTCTGGATCGGAGTTTCTGTTGCGGAGACGGAAGGTAGTGGGTCCAAATTTCTACCCCTAAACTTCAATACTATCTTTCAGATCGTGTTTCACAAATATGGGAGGATCATTATCTATGGACCACCCATTAGAAAATAGCAATGCAGCACGGAGTGTAAATGTAAAGATTCATAATAATTTATGTTGATTTTTGTCTTCTATAAAGTATATAACTACGTGCCATCATAATATTCTCACTGGCATTTTGACACGCTTAGTTGTTATTTGATTGTCGAACTAGCTATTTTATTATTTGAACGTGTTTTCATTCTGTTTTAAATCTTTTTTTTTATTTGTGATACAAATGAACGACTAATAACAATAATTATTTCCAGTTACTTCAACACAAAATCTTTTCTCTCGATAAATAATACGTATTTATCTCAGTTTCTCTGAGTTGAAACTGTTGAAATCTGTGAAAATAAAAAAATAAAAAAACTGATCGATGATGAACGCAATCTCGTTTGAGAAAGGTAAAATAGCTTTTCAGATTCTTTTGATAGTTTTATTTCAATGTTTAAATACTACTTGTCAATTAAATCTCTATAATACCGATCAAACAAGGAAAATCAATTCTTTACAATATGATTGTTTAAATTATTATGTTTCGCATGGAAAATCCGCGTATCAAGATTTATTAGATATGACCAATGAAGTCATTCCATATTGTTTTCGTCCAGAAAATAATTTCGATGAATCACTGGAAGATGTTGTCAATCCGCATTCTCAAAAGTTTAGTTTTGAAGAATTACGCTTGGCCAACATTACTTCACAACAACTTCTTTCATGGTCAATTCCGATTGATGTAACAGAACGATATCAATTGTATTTGGATGAACCAAAATTTTTATTGAATGAACATATCTATAATTGTACTGAGCCATGGTTTGGTGTTCGCTGTCAATATTCATTTGAGTTTGGTGAATCAATGTCCTTTAATCAAATTGTTCAAGCTCAATTTCTTGGAAGAGAACCATATATTGAGTCATCTGATGTGATGGTTCAGACACCGTGCTATGTTTTTCTAAAATGCCATCGTAATGGTCAATTTTGGTGTCTTGATTGGCGCGAAGTATGCGATGGAAATATTGATTGTTATGATGAAGGTATCGACGAGGAATCATGCTTTGATATGGAATTAAATGAATGTCAAGAAGATGAATATCGATGCCACAATGGTTTGTGTATTTCAAGTGATCTCTGGGAAGAAGGTGAAGGTGATGCCGATTGTCTCGATCGATCGGATGAAGTGCGATATGCCTCATATATTGAACATTGTTTTCAAGATCCAACATTTCGTTGTGAAGAACATTCTTGCAGACCAAATACCGATAAATTTTCATGTGGGGATGGACAATGTGTTCTGAAATTCCAAACATGTCCCAATGCTCGTCATGTATTACTGATAAAATCAATGACAACCAAAGGTAATCTAACAAACGAATGCTGGACTGCTATGGTCTGTCTCACCATATTTGTTGAGCAAATTAATGAAGGATTTTGTGGGAGGTGGAAGTTGAATAATTCAGCTGACGAGTTTCTGAAGAAATGTAATTCTTTCTTTCAATTTCCAATTATTCCAGTGCTTTCTGCTCATGTTCGTTTCTTCTATGAAAATCGTCATCGGAGACCGGCTTTAAACCAGTTTTTTATACCTGATTATATTTGTTATGATCAACAACTATGCGATGCTATCACACCACAATTAGTTCATGAAAACCTTACGTGTTTACAAAATCATACATTATTACCGAAATTGGCTAGAATTAAAACATCTTGGACACTAATGATTTCGATAATTGAACAATATTTTCGCCGTTGTTCGACTTCCCATATTATCTTCCATAATAAAACATGGTATCGTGATCATCCATCATTATATCAATGTCAAAACTCCTCGAAGATCGTGTCAAAACACCGCATTATGGATAAGAGCATAGACTGTTTTTTGGAGGATGATGAATATTATGAAAATAGCTGTCTGCTTAACGATTCATACCGAGTACAATGTCGCAACACAAATAAGTGTTGGTCTTCTCTATTGAAAACCGATACTTATCTTTTGCAAAGCAATCAAAATCATCCAAAAATCCCATTTCAAAGCTTTTGCAATGGTATCGAAGAACATTATTTTTATGATAATAACGGAACACTACTGAATGACGAGTCGGGATGTGAATCATGGTTGTGTAACAATATGTATGCACGTTGTGATGGTTATTGGTTATGTTCAGATGGACAAGATGAGAACAATTGCAGGCAAACAAAATGCCATTCAGGGACTTATGCATGCGTATCTTCTACCAATTATACAGTGATATGTTTGTCCGCTGAAAAAGTTAATGATAGAGAGAAAGATGACTGCCTTGGAGCAGCAGATGAACAAAAAATATGTCGATGGGCAGAGCCTACGAGCGAATTTCCTCGTCGCTTTCGCTGTTTAAACGATGAAACGTGTTTAACATCCTCTCAATTATGTGACAATAAACTGAATTGTCCATCTGGTGATGATGAAGATTTCTGCAAAGCTCCATTTATATGTGATAAAGATTCAGTACAAAATCGTAGTGAAATTGAAGAACTTCTTTGTGGATTGGGTGAAGCCGAAAATGATAGAATTCAATACTTTTCCGTGCATACTTCATCCAATTATCCATCATCAGAGAAAAATGACTTCAATGAAATTATTCATTGGCCAATAGAACAACATCATTTAGTACATATCACTACATCTCGAATTAAGGATAATTTTTGGCCATGGTATTGTAATCGTGGACTCATTGTTCATACTCTGATCGGAAACAATAGTTATAATAAGACATGTATGTGCCCACCTAGTTATTATGGTCATTTATGTCAATATCACAATCAACGAATTAGTTTAAAATTACGATTAAGTTCAATTGATAGACAGGCTACATATGCTATTGTTAGTATGTTGATCGATGATAATGATGAAGAACAAAAGATCGATGCGTATGATCAGTTTGTATATGTAGCACAACAAAGCTGTAGCATTAAATTAAATCGTAATTTATTATTTTCAACACGGCCAAAAAATATCTCTAAGAATTACAATATACGTATCGATACATTCGACAAAAATAAAATGGTATATGTTGGAAGTTGGTACTTTCCCATTACTTTTCTTTTTTTGCCTGTCAATAGATTAGCAGTTTCATTGACTCTATCAAATCATCCAATTTATCGTTCATCTCATTGCTCCATTACTTGCGTCAATGGTGAATGTGTAAAATACGTAAATAAAGAAAAATATTTCTGTCGATGTTCTCCTGAATGGTCAGGTGTTCAATGCAATGTACCAATAAATTGTCAGACATGTTCATCCGATTCAATCTGTATAGGACCAGCAAATAATCAATCGATATGTGTATGTCCTTTAAACAAATTTGGTTTTCAATGTCGATTGACATCAACCTGTCCGGTTAATGCTTGTGAAAATAATGGTAAATGTGTACCAGCTGATATAACTATTCCTCAAAGTAGTTATATTTGTGTTTGTCCTGATCGTTTTTTT
>JAJEKB010011299.1:0-15919 GCA_022393335.1 Macrotrachela quadricornifera | reverse complement strand
TAAAAGAAGAGAATTAATCATGTCAAATATCAATTCAACCTTCTTAATAAGACAAGAAAACCATTGGAGTTTTTCTTATAGACTTGTTGGATTACATCGTATTCCATTATTTTTCCAGCTGCCTACTTGATTAACCAAGTATCTATTAGGACCTGCGAAGTACTTCAACCCACATTCCGAGTCCGATCGAGCTGGAGTCAACCAAAAAGAAATCTTTGGACTCGGAATCGGAGCCACTGAAAACCTTTTTCGAGTTTAGAGCCATTTACAACAAGTTCCCCGATAAATCTTTACATTTTCATCTGGCAACAACTTCATTCTTCACGTGATTCATTGTTATCGCTCTTCCAATTACAACAGTCAAAAAGAAATATCAAGTTCATTTATCTTTCATTTGTTTGTTTTGTAGTTACTGATGTAATTATTCATTTATTTATATTTAAGGACTAAAATGCATTACATGCCGGTCATCTACCAAGTTTCAGAGTATGTCGGAGTCCAATTTTGTTGACTCCGCAAGTCTCTACTTTTCACGGTGGTACCCAAAACTGATGATAAACTCGCCATTTGATCTTGTTTTCTTGATATCTCAAGAACACTCGAACATGTAAAGATGCAGTTTTTGCCAAAATATATCCCCGATTTCATAGTTTATATGCTCAAAATATAATCTCTCTATGTTATATGCTTACTGCGCTAGGGCAGAAATACTAAAAATTCTATCTTTCGAATTGGCTCAAGATTTATCATCCGCCTTATATAAAGTGTAAGTAAATAAACGAACTAAAAAGTGTGCATTTTACTCTTTCGAATGAGGAAACGTATTATAAAGGTGTGATAACTATAAAATGGTGTGAACCGTTGTTAAAGCTCATTGTTTTAGTTTGAAAATATAAAGCGCAGTGTTTTTAGTTGATATATCTATTACATTTTTCTGTGAGGTGTATGATCAATTTTGAGTCAATTCGAAAGACATTATTTTAAGCATTTCTGCTCTAGCACAACAAGCATACAGGTGTTTGCAGAAAAAACTTGGACACCTTGTTGAACAAGCGCCTACTTATATACGTACCTTCTTCGAATCATCTCATATAGTGGTTGATAGTCCACGATGTGGACTATAGAACACCATAATTTAATACTTTATTCGTTCATCTTTAGAAGCAATAAAAGGCAAACATCATTGCTTCATAGACATTACACAATTCTTTACAACACTTTTTTCGTCACTTTCAAATTCTTTATCTAAAATTTGTTGGAGTTCATCAATGTATTTGGGTTCTCTTTTTTCAACATTATGTTTGACAATTGGTCATTTATTTTCGATCGGGTTGGTATCTGGATTGTTAGTCGGCCACTCCATTTTTTGTGGTACATTGTTTTCAATGAATTGTTTAGCAATATGACTAGTGTGTTTTGGATCATTATCCTACTGTAGACACTAATGTTGACGAAATTTTTTGTTAACACCAGGAAGAAATTAATTTTCAAGTATATCAATATAATATGGGCCATTCAGATTGTATCTGAATGTGTGACACGTAAAAACAACTTCAACACTAATAGCAGCCCATACATGAACTTTTTGCCGATTTTTAGGTGAACATTTCAATTGACCTTTTAAATGTTTTGATCAACGGCGAATAGTATTACGAACGACGAGAAGTGGCTATTGTAGACAAATATATTGATATTTGGTACGTTTTCGATACCTTTTTTTGTATTTCTTCAAGGACAATTTCACTGTTACATCAAATATATTGATCAATAGCTTTTTTCTCTATTGCACCAAGCACTTTTGTGCGACCATTTCTACCTCGGTTTTTAAGTGAATTTGTTTGTTTATTTTGTTGGTATTGTAAAAGATAGTACTTTGTGAAATATTTATTTCACGATAAATAATATCAGCAGGTCATATGCCTTTGTTCCAATAATGCAATATTGTTATATGATGATTTTGCAAATGAGATGATGATGTCGTAATTAAAGATATGTGTATCTAAAACAAAGAGAACTGCAGCTCTGTATGATCATTGCTTAGTATAGCTATCGAAGCTTTATCCTAAAAAAATGAAGTTTGTAAACGCTTCAAGTGATGAGAAAAACATTTCAATTTTTTTATTTTGTCCAAGTTTTTTTGCAAATACCTGTACGCCATACAGAGATTACATTTTGAGCAGATAAACTATGAAAACAGGGCTACATTTTGACAAAAACCTCATCTTTATATGTTCAAGCGTTCTTGACATATCAAGAAAATAAGGTCATATGCTGAGTATATTATTAATTTTGGGCGCCACTGTATCTACTTCAACTAATTACCAGTTAATTATCTAACCATTTACCTATCTGACTATTTAATAATGGATTTAGCTATGTAACCATTTATCCAACTTACTAACTATTGCTTTATGCATGTAACGAGTGACCCATAAAAAATGAGGGCCTCCGTATTTTCTCAATATTTCGGTCAATTTGCATTAGAGCTGGCAAGTTTAAGTTAACTTAAACTTTTTAACGTAGAAGTTTAAAGTTTAATTAAACTTAACTTAAATGTGCCATCTCTAATTTGTATCGCTCAGATGAGCGCAATTTTTTCAAACGATTCGCTGTGCGATTCTGCTCAAAAGCCACTGTTCTACTCGAAAAATACCAGTTCTTCCATTTTTCGAATACCGAATAATTGAGTCGAGACATCGTCTACAACTTGAAAAATATTCATTCTTTCAGATATCCTCCTGAAAACCAACCTTGTTCTTTTCATCCATTTAGGTGTTGTGATAGGTTTTTAATTCATTCTTCGACTAGTAATATTCGAAATGATGCTACCTGAAACGATACAATTGATAACTTTCGCCGTAAAACATGCCCCACAAAATCAAGAGGATGTGAAGATAAAACGAATAAGAATACTTTTTAGAAGGATATCTGAAAAAATAAATATTTTGAAAGTTGCAGATGACATCTCTATTCAATTATCCGGTATTCGAAAAATGGAAAAACTTGCATTTGTTGTGAGCAACATTGCATTTTATGCAGAATCTCGTGGGAAACCGTTTGAAAAAAAGCGCATCGGAGCGATGAAAATTGACCGAGATATCGAGCAAATACGGAAACTTTCATTTATTATAGGCCACTGTTATCTGTCTATCAATCTCTTCAGCTAATTTTATAATTAACTATTGTCAATGTCATAAACAAGAAAGGAAAACTCTAGGATGAATATCTTATCAACGAAAATCATAGCGACCTTGGCTTGTCGGTATTAGATAGAGTAATTTCGGGAACATCTATCTACAAGTAACGCTCATCGTCTGGATTTGTTGACTCTTTTCTGAAAAATATCTAGTGCTGCTACCGTTAGATGAATTTCGACTAAGATCATGTGTTAATATTCAGAGGTTGGCTTAATATACGAAGATTAGAATAGAAAATTCCTGTAGAATATTCTCACTCTTAGTTTACAAATCAGAAGTTTCGATAAAGGGACATATAGTTTTGTAATCATAGCTAGCAGTTATTTGTACTTTTATGCGTAACCGTTTGATTCAGATAGAACTTTATAAACTTGTTTTCTTCGTTTCAAACATTTTAAATCAATCTGCAGCCGAAATGTCGCTTTCTCAACTATCAATATTTGCAATTTATATAAAAAGAATTTCTAAAATTAAAACATGCTCTTGAACAGTGCTAACATATCCGTGCACTCACATAGCAAGCTAATTTCTACCTGTCATGAAATATATCCTAACACTGCAAGACATATTTTTGAAAATTATGGATGGTTCTAAACATCTTTGCTACAACAAAATTCAGTTCTATTACAATAACGTTTCATTTTTTCTTAGAAAAACTAATCGATATGTTATCAGATGACTCAACAAGATTAAGTTTGAAAATCAAATCTTTCTGATGAACTTCAAATCAGAAACAAAATTTAACATTGTCCAAGATACTATTATTCTCCTCAAGTCGTAATTGCAACAACTGTATAATTTCGTGAGAATCATCCAATCAATACTTTCTTCGAATCTTCTGTGAAACACAGGCGCCACGGTTAATGACAAGCAAACGGCTAGTTGTTCTATGTTTCAAACCTCATTGAACAGACGATCATTCACTTCCTCACAACTTAGTTCTTCCCATTTGTGATACACCATCTGAAAAGAGTATAGAAGTGTGTAGGGTAGAGATTGGCACTCACTTTCTGCTCTCTCTTCCCGATAGACGTGGCCAGGCCTGACAAATTTCCTGATACCAGGAACTGGTTTTTGAGGTTTTCTCCTTGCCATGGCTCTTAGCGACAATATAAATCACCAAAATAAGATAAGAAAAAGAATGAAAAAAATAGAAGAACACAAACATCAGACTATTTAATGAACGCAGTAATCAATAAGAAAATATGTTAGTTTTGTTGATATTTATAAAGCTAAAGTTATCAATTAACTCTCGCAAATAAATTCCACTCCGAGAAGTAGTGACAACGTTCCTAATATCAGAAAACTGATTCAGTTCGTATTCTCTGTACCAACCTCAAATACTTTTTTGAATCAATATTCGGTCACATAAAGTTTTTGTGGAATAGTGATTGAAATAGTATGAAGCATGATCTTGTAGATGCAGAATTGAAAATTAACGTGAATGCTCAATGTAACTGTCCAGAATTTTACGATCATTTTTTGAGTAATCAGGATTTATAGAAACAAATTCAATCATCAGAAAAATATAGTCATATTGTTAAAGGTGCCAAAAACAGTATGAATGCTAGTTTATGGTTTCTATGTATTGATATTTTTCGTTCAATTTCTAAGTAGAATTTACTTGCTTTCTGTTGTGTATTTTATGAATGATTATGAAGTAAATAGTAATAAAGACTCCATGATTATCTTTATTTTTTCTCATACAATATATATAATCCCACAGAAAAAATTTGACCATTGTTTCATCAGCAGAAGATATGAATTATTTGCTCAAACGAAAACTCTAGTTTCTTTCGAGAAAAGACAAACAAAAACCTTCCTGGTTTCGATACAAATTTTGTGGATTTTCTTCTGATTTTAAGTAAGAATCTCGTGGTCAACTCCTGATTTCGTAAATTTGTATATAACAACCCTGGACGTGACAGACATTCTTGGCAACGACACATCACAGACATGATAGGCATTATAAATCCTGACCGACAGACTTGATATCCTGCTCTCACCATAGATCTGATGAGGCATAATTAATTTACAGTTGTAATTAACGACAATTAATTCATCACTAGAGGTAATGTTTTTCGGGCCTCCTTCACAGAAAAGCTTATTCTTATGTAAAAATATTACACATATGACATAATGCAACGTGCTTTCTCAAAAAAGAAACAGTAGAAAAACGGCAATATACAACCAATTATTAACTAAAATATTCGAAAAATCTTGTATTTTTGTAATGCACTAAATAATTAGGGTGTGGCCTTCTAATAGGGTCGATAACTTTTTTGTTCGAACATAGTCTTATATTGAGGGAGCCATCTATTCTTGTGGGTAGTCAACAATAAGTTTATGATCAAAATTCATCTTCGCAGGAACAACAGTACTATATACACCGTATTTCGAAAATTAGCCATGCAAAGCTTGCGCTAACAGCCTGTTCAGATCTTTTGACAAGCTAGTCGATTTGCAATAGAATGACTCCATGTAGCTGATGGCAAAATTATATACTAAGCCTTTCTGATGGACTTCATATCAGAAGCAAAATTTTATATTTTTAAAGATGCTATCAATCTCTCTGTATCGTGGCCATGATCCGTAGCTTAGTTTCTTAAAAAACATCTTATCAATTATTTCTTCGGATTTTCTCTGAAACAGAGTTTTCGTGGTTAATTGGAGGCAAATGGGTAGCCGTTTCATCCCTCAAATCTCATTTAACAGTCAAAAGTTCGGTTTCTAACGATCTAATTGTACTATTTTTTGCTTCTCTCGAAAAACTCGCTGACTTCCCGTAGAGTGAGCTCACATAGTTAAATTCTAAAATTAATCGTCTCTGATCATCTTCACAACTAGAGAAAATTTGCACATTGTGTTTATGATATTACTATTATTCTGCCTGAATTCTATTGTAATCGCAATCCTGGCGTAGACATTAACGAATTATACTATATTTCAGCGAATCTTCTTTCAAACACAGCTATCATGGTTATTTAGATGCAAACGGCTAGTTGTTTAATGTATCAAACAACATTGAACATGCACTCATTCATTTTCTAGCACTTGACTTTTTCATTTTTGCATCTCTTAAGAAACGTTGATAGACACAGGCTAGTTTTGAACAAGAAATTTTGTAGAACTCACATGTAAAAATGTGAGTGTAAGTTTTAAGTCGAAGTTTTTCGGTTCCTCCCTCCCCCTCTCTCTTTACAGACAGTTGTCCTTGCTCACGAACTGGCACAATATAGAGATTGATTGTTGTGCTTTGCACTCGTTCTAGTTCACCTGGAGCTTAAGAACATTTTAACAAGTTTACAGTAAAATAGCTCACACATAATATGAATATGTGAACTCCACATTTTAGCTCCAAAGGAGCTGCGCTGACAAGCTTTTTAAACGAGTCTTTTTATGCTAACATTAGTAAATGCAGAAGATTGTCTCGAAATTTTGGAGATATTGTGGCAGAATTTCATGACGTTGGTGCCAATTAACACATATTGATATTCTATTAAAGATTATGAGGTATTGGTGTGTGCCAGATATTTTTTGTATTATATTGTTGTAAGTGTCATTACATATAGTAAATTGTCGCAAAAGCTAAGAGAGGCTTAAAATTACTATACCGCACACTATCTGCTATACGAAGTCGAAAGGGAGATATATAGATTATTATTATTTTTTCGCCTATTATCATTGGATAAGCTGACCGGTGATCAAAGAGACGGGATATATACGAAAATAGGTTGTCGCACAAGCTAGGAGGGAATTTGTAGAAAGATAAATCTCGAAATCTTTTTTCGGCTAATACAACAGTTTTTAAGAATTCTACATCAAGTGCTGCATTTTTTCCAGAAAAACAGCTTTTCTAACGTTTGCTTATGATTGCTCCGAAACTCTTCTCTGACCTCACTTATAATGTGCATCATGGCCGAGACTATTTTCGAAAATCTATTTTCAGTGATGAAAAGGTCTCTTACTTTCATTAAGTGAGCGAATTAGATTAAACCAGAGCTTATACAACCGTATTTTTCAGTCAGAAGTTGTCGCTATAAAGTGAAGCTCTCAGTTTGACTCATAATTTTGCTGTCTATCTGCAAGTGAAGCCTAGATGTCGAGTTATCTCGAAGACCGACTGGCTTGCACGAACAGACTATTTAAAATATTTTTTCCGACACAACCCTAGGGTTCCGGAAAAGGAAAAATCTGATTGGCCGAATCTCCAATCAAGAAGCACCTCATTGGTTGAACTATGGATCAAGAAAAAAGCTGATTGATCGAAACCCCGACTACATACACCTATCACTTCTCTAATCGATATCACTGTCTTTCATGTAACAGTGAATTTCTATCGTATTAGCAGTGCTCTCCAGCAATTACTTTGGACAAAGAAACTTCAAAGATTTTTCTTGCAACACATTTTTTGCGATAAAACTCTTTCATCCAAAAGAGAAAATATTAGAAAGAAACTAATCACAGATTCGGATTTTCCCTTCTCGATTATCTATGATGAAACTTTTTTCCAAGAAATATAGCAGAATTTGTATTGGTTTAGTGCATACTGTAGTGTGATTCATTTGGGCAAACTCATCGATTTAAGCTTTTTAACGAGGTGTTAACTCTTTCTTTTAGAGAAGGGAAAAAGAAAATGCTGAAATCAGAACTAAACTCAATTTTGGACCCACAATGCTAGATCATCTCGTCCTGAAGCTTGATATAAAAAGGCATGAAGAAAAATTTTCTTTCAATAGAGTGACAAAAACTATCAGCAATTTCGAATTCAGATTCTGCATGCCCCATTACCTTTTCTGAATTTTTGTATCGAAAAAAAATATTATTAGTCTTTTTAATAATTAATAAACGGTCATTAATATTAAAAATGATTTCAAATTCAGATTCCCTATATTTGATGGCCTTTAGTCAAAGTGTACTAGAGAAATCTTACAAATTCTCCTTGATCTATCACATTTTAAAGTCAGATTGGCTTCGATAGACGGTCAGACAAACAAACTTTAAAGATATTTATTGTCGTATAACCCTTTTTTTTACAGAAAAGAGAACTAGTACATAATAGAACTAACTTCAAATTCAGATTCTCTGTTCCAGATTATTTTCTGGCTGAACTTTTTCGGAAATTAATATTACTAATCATTAATTAATTATTTAGTAATTAGTATCAATAAAACTAATCTCAGATTTGAATTCTTCGATCTCGATTACCTTTCGGTCGAACGTTTTTTGGAGAACTATTGTTGAGTTTTCATTGATTTAGCGCATAATGAATTCTGATTAGTTAGGACCGACAATCTTTAGAGTTATTTACGGCCATACAACCCTTTCTTTTAGAAACTGGAATGTGAAAGTCATATGTTTCGAAGAAGTTTTCTATGACTGTTTTCGAACGTGGACAGCTTTCTTTGTCTATATTAATGAGCTCTACAACAACGCAAGTTCAAATTTCACCAAATTATTACCCCAAACTCTTCTTTTTCTCAGAAAAGTCTTATAACATGCTACTGTTTTATCGTGCCCATGTTGTCAAGGATTAGTTTTCATAGGTAAAAATTTAACCGTAAAAAGAAGAGTTTTGGTCTACAATTTAATGAAGTTTGAATTTGGATTGATGCAATACTCGTGAAAATAGACAACGAAAAATATCTTCGTTCGAAAATAGCCAGAGACAACTTCGAAATGAATAAATTTTATATTTATAGATTGTTCCAAAATTGCTCCATCTAATGACGAAAAACCAAGTTTCCTAATGGATTTTGCTAATGAGATGTTATCCTGAAGTTCACCTAAACTCTGTTAATAATAGTAATTATCTAACTATATATTCTATCAACTGTCTATCGCTACAGTTATCTTGGTGTCTAATTATTTGCAGTAGTGCATACATCTATTGGAAGAATAAATTTTATTGTTCTAATTTCAACTTCATTTTATTCGTTGAATAAATCTATTTGGTCTAATTGTGCAAGCTCAAATGTTTTATCTGAATATGAAATCAGATTTCTTTGGTTCGAGTGACAAGGTCGAGAAAACACGATTTCATGAGCGACTATAGCTTTTTGCCTACCGAAAACAACAAGAGTAAGGCCACATTGAAAAGTAATTATTTTTATGCAAGAACATCGATGCTAATAAAAATCATTTAAAAGTTTATGGAAAGATCGCCGAGATTATTCTGACCATTTTCGTAAATAATTTTGGAAAAAGTGAACAATAGTTAGATTTATATGTGGACTTCATCGATCAAGCGAAAGTGACTTGAGAATATAAGATTTGTTTATGTTCTGCTGTTTATATTGAACTACAAGTGAAACTGATTTTTCTAGCAGACACAAATACAGATACTTTTTGCTTGAATATGAAGGATATTTGAGTTTCGCGCACTGTTTTGTTAAAAAAGTCATTCGTGATGAATTTATAATTACAAAAGACAAATATTTTACTCGTTTTTGTTGCTGGAAAATACACTCTGGTTTGACCACAGAATGTTCTTTCGAAAGCACCGGTCCTCAGAGCTCGGATATAATTCATAATAAAGCAAATATCTTTATTCGAATACACTAGACAAATGATTCCAATCTCTAGTTATATTTGAACAGTAGAAAATGAACTGAACTCACGTTTTTAAGTCGCTTTCACTCGATCAATGAAATCTACATCTAAATCTAGTGATAATTTATTTTTTCAAAGTTATTTATGAAAATGTTCAGAATAATGTCCTGCATCTAATTATATGGCTTTCAAATCATGCTAACATTGGTACTCTTATTCAACGAACAAGAGAAAAGATAACCTTGAAATTAGAGCACTCAAAGCCTCTGTTCGCATAATTCTGAGTGGTTCTGTATTTAAAAGTCGAGCTTTTTCACTATTTATCATTTCTAACATTGACGGATGGAAACAAATGTATGTCTTACTATTTATTTATTCCTCTGTCCAACTGAGCATATGTGACTAGCAATTTCATTACCAATTTGTTTATTTATCTATTTACTCATCTGTTTAACTGTTGATGTGCTTGTTTACAGAACTCTAAGCAAAAGAGAACTACTTCAATTACCATGAAGTAGTTATTGAAATGCAATGAAAAAAGCCACAAAAAGATGAATAAATGTCCATAAGAGAATACCCTAATTCTGGATTCTTCTCTTCTATATCTATCACACTTCTCCAAACATACGTGACTTGATATAACTTTGAAGCCCATCTTAGAAATCTTCAACGCATTCTTTTGAAGTTTTCACAATTTTCAAGAAATTCTAGTAAAGATCTATGAGAACGAGAACTTCAGTTGTGAAGTCTGTTTGTCATAGTTTTTGAAGCTAATCTGCTCGTTGAGAGGATACATTTTACACTTTTTTTTCGATATTTTTGTGTACTCAAAATGTGAGTACACTCTAGAATCGATCACTATGTCCATTAGTCCGTCCGTCCGTCCGTTTACACAATAACTCTTCATAATTACATTCGATTGAGGTGAAACTTTGTGCAGAGAATTGTCTCATCAAAATCTCGGTCGAATTCGAAGATGAGAAGGATCCATCAAGGAATGGCTGAGTTGTCGAAAAAAATGTCATTATTGGCCAGACCATCCCTGAGGCAGGATACAGGGATTTTTTTTAAAAAAAATTTTCTCAGAATTACTTACAACATATATAAATCGGCTCGGTTTTTAATGCTGATTCCGAATATGATATTAGTTTTGAATCAAATTGTAGTTTTTTAAGAGTCTCTGTAATGTCGTCAATCATGCGTTTCGCCAACAGTAATTTCGCCAGTTTATGAAATTCGTGAGGAAGTTCGCCAATAAAATGAATTTTTTCGACTTATGGATTCACCAATGTGCGAACTTCGTCACGAATTTTGCAATTATACTTCAGAGCGAGGACTAGGGTGAGAGTGCTTTTTTTCTTCGTGTCTTTTCTCTTTTGAAGCTGTTGCTAGTGGGTCTGTTAGTTCTTTCGTTGGTGTTCCTGTGACGTTATGTTGAAGTAAACGATGCTTTGATCTAATTTCCACCATCTGGACAATTTTAGATGCACTAAATGAAATATCAGTTAATCCACAAATACATAAGTATAGACAAACTTAATAACAAAGCTATTTTCTTAATAATAATGTGGCCAATCACATACTATCAACTACGGCATATGTGTAATATTCAACGACTTTGGGATAGAGAACGCTCTCTCCCAATCAATTATATATACCCACAGATAATGCAAAGCACATATCGCGCCAAAGAGAAGTTGTAACACTATTCATATTTTCCTTTTCACCAATGTACGGTTGATTTAATTCAGTTTTAGTAGAGATATCAAGCACGGTAGTTGATTTACAATGCAACTCAGTATAATTGGCGAAGTAGCAGTATGAAATTCACCAAGAAAAGTTATTATTTCTAATATGCTAGTTCGCCAATTGGTGAAGTTACCGTTGGCGAAATGGGGAATTGGCGACAAGATTTTACTCCATTGAATCTTCTGTTGATCGAAATGGCACAGATGACTGCACTTCAATGTCGTAAGCGTCGAAAGTCGAAATTTTTGCTCGTTCGATTGCGCATAATGTGTACACTGATAAATTACACCTAGATATTTTGTTTGGAAACGTCTTTTGATCTGCTGTTCTTTTCGACTTTTTGTACAAAAACCGATTGATTTCCTCCGTCGATTTGTAAATTGTGTGTTTGAATGAAGTTGTTTCCGACAATGCAAGGACGCGAAAGTGGGAGGAACAACGTACACTATATGGTATCTGGTTATGTTTGCAATGATAATAGGTAATCGGATTTCCAATTTATGTAAAGCGTGATTAATCGGTCAAATATAAAATGATTTCTCGACGTAACGCACGTAAATGCTTTGTCACATACGGATGCAGTTTTGATAAGAGCGTTGTATTGATTGAGGTTAACGATGATGCAGTATTGATGAGCATTTCTATATGTTGATCAGCAACTAATGCTAGAATTATTAACGGTTCTGCTTTGTTCATATTGACTAGATAAGTTTGTGGATGTTTTGACTGGTTCGTAGGGTGAATGTAGAAGGAATCTCATCGTCCCTCATCCTAGAGATTCCTTATTCGTTTTTTGAATTAGAAAATTGACCTTGATAGTGTTGATTGTGATGTTAAGGATACGATTGATAGTTATAATTGTTGCTCTCTTGTTTAGGTACCTCCGGTTTCCAGCAATCCTTTGGCAGTTGATTTGGTCGGATACATTTGCAGCAGACAATGGGATATCGGTTTGTTTGTTCTTCTTGTCGTCGATTGTGGTAAAATATCTTTTCATTGTAATTATTGTCTCGATTTTGTTGATAGTATGGCTCGGTATAGTTTGAACTTGTCCCATTCTTCTGAGCATTTTCACCGTGCAAGATTTTTTCCATACGTTGTGCCTCATGTAATATTTGTTGAAGTGGTGTATTTGGTGACATCCAATAATGTTAAGCATTTCCGGTCGCATCTTACAAAATAAATGTTCAACGAGATCTGCTTCTTTTTCTTTGGAATCTTGTTCTATCCGAGCTGCACGTAATCGAATAAGAAATTCATTAATAATTTCCAATTTTGCTTGTCTGCATTCATCCCATTGTTTTTGCTATTGTGCCAGTGGGACAGGAAAATTAAATTGAGCGAGAAGCTCCTCTTTGAATTCCACCCAATTGAAAGGAAGTTGGCCGGAATCCTGTAATTGGTAGTGCCATTCGAGAGCGGTACCTTTCAGAAACTGGGAATATCCTCGAAATAACATGTCTTCGCTGTATATTCATCGTAGAAGATTAGAACTGTTGTTGATACTGATACGAGAATTGTTTGTGAGATATGAGCGCTTTTAGCTGGTGACAATGTTTCGAGCTTCTGATTTGCGCACTGTGAAGTGCTAGTAAACGGAGCAGGATCCTGTTGGGGTTCGCAATCGACTGTAGTAAGCATTGAATAACTATTTTCTAGTAGATCTATGGCGTGTCTTGTTTTATGTGACCGTGTCCGTTCTTTATTCCGATCTGTCGCACTCTGATCACCATCCACGTGCGCTACTTTTTCTCTCTTTTTCCCCTCGTTTTCTCTCTCTCTCTCTCTATCGCACTGCTCATCATAAGAGGTTTATACGATAATAATTTGGAACACGAATTACAAGATAGCTGTTTGTAAAAGAATTCTTCACCTTTAGAAATCTATTCTTTTAAGTGTAACATGATTTCGTCAACGACTTTTATTATTATTAAAAGACATTTTAATCTTGCTATAAAATCATTTTTTATGGATGAAGCATCAAAAAAAAACGAAATATATACATCTCTAGATTTTGAACTTTTCCTGCGCTGATTTTCACATATATTATGCTGATTAAATTTTAATAATTATATGAAAAAATTCAAGCCTGACGTTATTTTGCTGAAACGAGTGACCATTAAAAGGTACCGTTAGGGACATGACATAGAAAAGGACATCAACTTTGACTGCGACCATTTCAATGTTAAAAAATTGTGAATTCAGTCAGTATTTTAAAAAATCAACTAGCATATTCTTTAGACAACTTTTGATGCTACAAAACGTCTAAATAAAGGGTTTTTTGAGCACGCTTTGATCCTTGAAGAAAATTCAATTTATTTTTTTTAGGGACATGACAGTACGAATATGCAAATGAGAAAGTTCAAAAATAATTTCGAATGACACAAATTCTTCTTCAAAATCTTTGAAGTATAACAAGACAAGTATTTTTGTTTTAGAATCTACTGAAATCTTTAGGAAGCCCATTTTTATAAAGAAAATTTTTGGAGTTTGATCTTTCTGAAAATTTTACCATAGATGTGGCTCGTATCCTAGATCCTAGTCTGAAATGTTTAGGTCCTTTCCTTATATGATTCAAGAGATATTCACTAATTACTTCTTAATCAACTAATTAATTAAAAGTAGCACTCGGAAGCGCCGACATTTTTACATGTCTATGCTAACAAACCTTAGTTAGAAAGATCAAAGCCAAGTGAAGAGGGAGTATGTCCTATTTTTCCTGAAATGGCCCATATAGTAGCAATTTCGCCACATCTACATTACCGATCATTGAAGAAATTCCTTGAACATATTAAAAATCAGTGTTACAGGTACGTTTGTGGATAACTCAAACAACTACATGATAAAGCCGAAGAAGAAGAATAACTGCCACACCAACTATCAGAACCACAAGAACGAACCGCAAAGACGATGGAAACGCATTCAGCCAATTTGAATCTGAAAACTGTGATGAAGAAGTTATGAATGATAATAGGAGTGGTATTGGAAACAATAAAATAGAATTTTATATTGAAAAGGATGATGAGTTTGATCGTTACTTCTTACTGAAATTCAATCAGAGTAAACAAACTACAGAACCTTTATTATTTTGTGAAAGCTATCAAAATCAATTGTCATTTCTTCCTAAATATACTGCATTCATTGTGTCGATTTCTGAAATAACAATACTGGACGTTGAACGAGAATTTTTAACAATAGAATGGGCTTTGAATGAACGACGATGAAACCTGAAGCCTGAAAAAGTGGACAGAATTCTGTTCGTGGAATCAATGGAAAAACAAATACAGAAAAATTAAAAACATGTTTTCTTTCTAATTTTTCATTTTACTGGCAATTTATTGCGCCTTCTGATTTATTTTCTTCTTTCCATGAACAATTTCACAAATAAACCCAGTACCTAAACTTCCATGCAGAGACAATATTTCTTATGTTCTCCATTCTATATTGATCTTTACATGCACATATTGCTCGAACGTTATTTTAAAACGAAAACACCAAAAAGAAATTATTTTAACGTTAGTATCAGCAATACCAACTTCTTCAATTCTAATCATAAAAAAGCACTAAAGTATTCTCTTACCTTCTCATGATGCCCTGTCCTACCGTACTCTACAGTATAGGATTGAAGGGGATGGAAAAAGCTACCCTGCGGACATCTATGGATCAAAGTACTTCATTGTTTCTCCACATGTGCTTTTTAAAACAGCAAGAATAGAACAGCTGCCATTTCAATTCTCCAGAACCTTTGGAAAGAATACTGATAGATAGGTACGCACCAGTTCCAGTTAATTGAGTTTGGTGCATGCCTAACGACTTAGTTATGTGCTAGTCATAGTTACTTGACTATTAGTGATCCAGTTCTAAATTGAAACTAATATATGTATACTAGTAAACAGATAATATCGATATTTACTATTTCAATGGTGGAAGTCCATTTGACACAACGAAAAAAAGGTATGGAGCCATATTGCACTGTGCCAAAACCACTTCTTCATTTCTGAAGAAGCTATTTTCTACAGTATAGTTCTGCTAAAAATGCAAAAGCTGTCTTACATACTCTTAACACTACAAGAGTTCGCATTTTCCTACGCATTCATGGTAAGTCAGTCAGCGTCGGTAAATGGAACTTGTCGTTAAAAACTAGAGATGCATCATTTAACAGATAACTACCATAGAGACTTCAGTTCAAACTGACAAATCATCCAATATAAATATTTACAAAGGTCTACTGAATAACCGAGTAGGAAGTAATCCTCAACTGCAATCATCTACTGCAGCTCATTTAGGGATCAACGCCCTATCTGCTGCTTGGTGATCACCAAGTTTTCTCAAACCCGACCCCCATTCCAATCACATAATTCACGAACTACACCCTGTATAAAATGCTCAATGGTTCTGCCTTTGTCGATCACATAGTGAAC
>JAJEKB010011286.1:0-19570 GCA_022393335.1 Macrotrachela quadricornifera | reverse complement strand
ATGCCTATTTTGATGCTAGATGACTTTCTTGGAAAAGGTCTTCGACACAGTAAAAAGATAGAGCTTCAAAAGATCTACGAAACGAATAGTTTGATTTATCACTGTAGTTGGGTATACGAATGAATAACTAAATAAGAACTGTTGTTTGTGCTTTGAACGTTGTTAGTATTACGTGTTCATAAAAGTGTGATAATAGTTTCATTTGGCTCTATCTTCATGATATCGATTTGTACACGATTTTTTAGAGAATTGAATGCTGAATCTTTTGCAAAAAAATTTATTTCGAAACTACGAAACATGAAAAACATATCGAAAAGATATTAATACCAACATTTATTAGACGAAATAATTGAAATATTTCCTAGCAAAGCTAGTTTTTTATTCATTCAAATGATCGGTAAGAATATTCCATTTTTCATCTTCTTTGTTGATTAATGTTAAATCACCAACCCACAAATTTCCATATTGTTCAACTTCATCAATTTGAACGACAGATGCCATTGAAAAAAGAACTTCATCTTCGTCTTCATAAACACTTAGATAATCAATTTTAGCAAATGGAATTGAATGAGGAACATTCATATTAACATTTATTTGATAAACAACAGATGCTTCTATCTTTGGATGATCAAGTGAACCATCACCAGAAAAGAAAATAGCTGCACTTACATCATTTGTTGTTGAGAAAAAACTATTCATTGATATTAATTTTCCTTTATTATCACGAAGTTTTTCCAATTCTTTAATCTCCATTCGTTGTCCACGATACAATGTTAATATTGATTGATTGATAGATAAAGATTTAATATAAGGAATTTGTAATTTAGCTAATTGATTATGTAAATCATAAATATAATAACGTAATTTAAAAATTGTATCGATATCTTCAAGTCGAAGTGATTTATTGAGAAGACGATAAAGAAATTTGTCAGTTGTATACCATTTTATTGCATCTCGATGACAATAAGTCTGTTCGAATTTCTTAATTTCATTTAAATCAGTTGGACTGTCTGCATATTTAATTTGACACATTTCAATCATTACTTTTCGTGCATATTCAGTTTGATCAAGACGTAACATGAGATCAATAAGTAGTTGAAATGCGAGAAAAGATCCATTTTCAATGTTGAGATATCGAGTAAAAAGTTGTTGATGATGACCAGAAAAAAAACTCTTTTCACCAATAGTTGTTTTCCATGGATTAATTGCTGCACAAAATTGTTGATCGTCTTCATCGACAGCTGTTAAAACAATATTCCATCGATTATATTTAAATTTAACTCGATCAATACGAAACAACGATCGTAATGTAAATAAATACTCTCGTTCCATTTCGACTTTACTTAAATGCTCAATACTTGCAAAAACTGTTTTAGCACTATTTGAGTCAATAATTATTGTATAAAGAATTGGTTCAATGAATGAATTAGCTGTGCCGGTATTACCAATATACATTTCTGCAAGGTCTCGTAAGAGAGTTGTAGATATAAAAGAAGTAATCGTAATCAGTTTACCAACGCTTTCTTTTTGCCTATTTCTAGCAGCTATATGAATTTGCTGACCTCGAAATAAGCATAACTGTTGGAAGCTGAGTTGCTCATTTTGTTTTGCCTGTGCTTGTCGAATACTTTCATCAATGTCTCGAATATAAGCTCGCCATAAAAATATTTCATTAATATCATCACTACGTAATGCCTTGTTAAGATGGCGATAAAAGAAGGACTCTTGCGTATACCATCGGAGAGCGTTGGCTGAACGGTATGTAAGCTCAAATCCATCAATGAGGCGGAGTTCACATGGGTTTTCCTGATAGAAATCAATTTCACTTCTTGCAATGTCACTGTGTTGTAAATGATCAAGAACATTGAAAAAGAATCGGTACCAGAAAAATTTTGGACTATCTTCGAGTACATACTGGAATCCTTCATTCACAATCTTAGGAGATTTTATTCTTTCAATATCACAACGTATCTTTTCAGACAATGAATCAATGTTATTAAATATTCCACGAAATTGTCGACCAACCAATAATTGTTTGTTGTACAATTCATAATGAAACAAATAAATATATGATAATTGTGGCACTATTTCGAGCAAAATATTGCAAACAAACTCAATGAATCGATTAGAAATAATGAGTATTGTGAGAGCACCTCCAGTATCACCTTGAATTATTAAATCCAAACAGTTATTGATAGTGTATGATCGAAAATAATGACAGTCAGGAAGATGATGAAATTCTTGACGTAAATGGGTATCATCAGAATAAATATCAAGTAATGCAATAATAAAGATTTTGAATAATGGTGACTTGGAAGTATTGGTTAATTGACGTGTGCGAGCAAATAAACGTAATCGAGTTGCCATTATATTCTATTGTTGAAGATAGAACTGGTATTGTTTTACACTAATAAAAGAGAAAGCCTTTTTTTATTTCTTAATATCGTCGCATCATTGATAAGATGCAAAAGGTTGATAAGTGATGATAGAAAATTAGCTTTATGATGAATAACTTCTTGGCGATTAATATTTGGAGGACGCTTCACTAAATAAGACTTCATTCTGTTTTATAGATAAAAAGATACCACTGTCCATAACTTGTTTGTTAGTAGTCAGAGCGTTGAGCAGAGGCAGTGCCATTGTCTGAACGTTGGGAAGTTCTAAAAATATTTTAATTAATGTTGTAGCACGAATGAAGAACATTTGAAAACTGAAAAATAATGCGCAGCAAGACATTCTGTGCTAATGAGGATTAGGAGATACCATCATATTTTCTTTTGACAGGATTAGGGCTGTTTTTTGCTGTATATATCCCATCAATTTTATTCGAATCAGGAATATTTTATTCATTGAAAAACACTCTGATTTACTTACTAGTCTTGTAAGAAATACGATCGACTTTTCAGTCTGTAAAAACCGATCATTCTCGTACAACTAATATTATTTCTCGAAACGAAAATTTTACTAGATTGACGAGAAATTCTGTCGTCTTGAGTCGTTTCTTTCCAGAAGCTGAAGCATTATCAAATACAAATTACGAAATTTCTCAACGAGTTTTGCCACCGAAGGCGGTCACTCTTGTCATGACTGTCGAATAAGGAAGATCTCTAGGCGTAAAGGACACAATAATATGTCTTCAAAATGGAAGATTAAATAGTTTTTGAATTGCCTGTAATTTCATAGTGATTACTTTTTCGCGAAGCGAAAAGTTTTTGATTGTACTTCTTAACTGGCTCGAGGAAAACAGTTTAATTCTGTATTTTTGGGTAAAAGTTGGAAAAATTTCTACTGCGTAATTGTTTTTTCAATCTTTCAAATTTTTAAGATGTTACAGCTCTGACATGCCCAGATCGCGCCACTCCTGATGTTAATTGTAAAATAAACTAAAATAATTTGTTACATAGACCCAAATAACATATCTATCTATTCTATTGAGAAATCTCACCCGAATATTTTGATCACTATAAACCAGTGTGATTCTATGCAATTTTCCTAAAAAAAAGTAAAATCACATTTTTCTAATATAGAAGAATTGTTTCTTTACCTTATTTTAATATGTTGATGATAAAAAGTAAATATCTAAATGGCGTCAATTTTTCTAATTAAATCTCTTAACAGTTTTCTAGAAAATCTCGGCAAACTTATGAATTCCCAAAGAGTTTTTGCCGTGAGATTACGAAAAGTTAGAAAATTTTCGACGTAAGTTTTGCTAAGAGCTTCAAACAGTCAAGAAAGAAATGGATGCCAAAATAACAGTCACTTATTCATCGGATTATTTACGAGACACTTGTCATTCTGTAGTTATACGATGTTATTCATGCGAAAAAAATTCATGCATGCATTTATATAAAAAACAGAAGAAAGGAACAATAAATTTTTTTTCGCATACATCGTATTATATACAACAGAACGATAAAAGTGACTTGATGAGTAAATGAATGATTATTATTTTGTACATTCCTAATAATGTAATAAAATAAAAAGCTTTATTGTTCTTTCCGCTCAACCAAAGTAAAATTCGATTTATTACAAAAAATACGTTGTGATTTTCATTGCTATATTTAATTCAAATATCTACTCAAATTGATTGCGATAATACAAATCATTTATGTGTCAAATAGACCTATCAAAATGCATCGGCAAGTTTTGATCCATTTATATAAAATGAGTACGTTGTTACTGTTTCAAAAAGATCTGAAAATTCTTATGCCAATTATCATCCGATTATATTTTCATATAAATTCAATAGAATCATATAACATTAACTGAGACGGAAGATCTGTAAGATATATCGAAAAAATGTAATAGAAATACAGAAAATGATAGTATGGATTTAAATAGTTGTACCATTATATCAATTTGACTAAATACTATAAAAGATCGCTTCTATTGTAAATTCCAACTGTGATGAACACTTGTATATACATAAAATAATAAAAAAAGTTTCAGGTAAAATTTTTCTCGATGATATAAATAAAAAAAGATATATGTAAAAAGTTATTAGTTATCATGTACATTGAAGTAATTAGTCTTTCAACACAACTTTAGTCATTTCCAACAGTAAACTCTAATATTGAAACCTTTCGTTTCTAGTCTTTAGACAAAAACATGTTTTTATTAATCTAATATATGCGTATGACATTGAAATCATTGTGAGAAAATCTCACTGTTATATTCAATAAATGAATGCATTGTATACCCTGAATAATTAACATATATTCATATTTTAAGAAAAATTGCATTGAACAGATTATTTCAAAGATGATTTTTAGAACAATTCGTCTAGTACAGTTGTCATTGAAATGGATAATTAAATTCATACAGTGTTTTTCACGACAATTGCGTCTAACATATAAATTATAATGTAAGTATTCTTTATCGGATTATTTTGACCATTTTACCTTCTATGAAAAAGACAATGAACTTGTCCAAGACACAAAAGAGACAAAATTATATATATTATTTCTTATCGTTAATAAAAAAATTAATTCAGTGATCACTAATAGTGCGTCAAAATGTCTACTTCCGATATTTATTACATTAAATAAATCAACAGTTCCGCTATTTATCTAAATCGATATATGATTCCTGTATTTTATATTTTAGGTTATATTGGAAATCGATGAAGTGCATTAATATTTGCAAAAAAATCTTGGAAAAAAATATTTGGATTTTTTTATTTTAATATTTGTCTATTCTTCAATTCATATTATATCAATTTGGGTGTGTTTCGGGCTCTTCTCTTTGGTTTTAATAATTTGAAACTTTTTTTTTGGTTTATATATTTATTTTTCCTTGGATTATTTCTCGTTTTCATTTTGATTATGAGATTTTATTTAAAAAAGCCAGTTGGCACAGCCTCTTTGAAGCTAAAATGTGGAACTCACGTATGTCTTTCGTCTTGAATAAACTGATATAAAATACATAACGTAAAAAATCCTTTGTAGACTATAGTTGTTTCCAACATAATCTACAATTAAAACAAGAATCGGTTTTTTCTCGATATTTGGAACAGCATCTTTTGTATACTGCGCGCCTTATTTTCAATTTTACATTGTCGCTATCTGCACATTATTTTTCATTTTCACATTTTTTTAATTTAACATCATGATTTTCTTAATATGATAGTGTTATTCTTCTTATTCTAACATTATTATCCTTTTAGTTATTGATTTAACTTAAGGAAGCCTCCTTCTTACAAAAGTCGATTTTTCCAAACAAAAATTAATAGTGAGTTATTTTTTATAGAAAAGTGCGTTAGAATTTCCGCTTTCAGAATATGTATAGGTTTTCAAAAAGAGAACGGTTTTTCATAAACTTGTCGAAAAAAATAGTCCATCACTATATCATGAGGTTCAATAAATTTTTTTTTATAATTCCTTAAAACTTTTTATTGGAAAAACTTGTTTAAATATTTATACAAACACTGAATAGATCATTTTTACATCGATCTTTATACGTCTTTAAATCCTGTAGAAATAGATTTTGTATTTTTCATCTATCTTCGACAGTGAACATCTATAATTGAGGTATAGTCTGTCAGAATGCATCTAAGGAAATTTAGATCTTTTGCAAGAAGTGATTTTTTCCATTTATTACAATGAATTCTATGAAGTTAGCATTGACCAATTCTGCCGATTTTCTTATCAAATAATTAAAAAATCTAGAAAATAAAATTCTATGATGTTTTGAAACTATTGAATAAATAAAAAATATGATATGATCAAATCGGATTAAGATGGAAATCAACGGTTTAAGAAAGAAAGAAAAGACAAAGAATGTAGACATTTTTTATGATTCTCTATAATAGTTGGATAGACGGAGCGAGCAGAGTTCTCTCGGTAGACAATGAAATTTCCATGTTCATACAAATCATATGTTTATTTATTCAATCGAAAAGAGACAAGAGCATTCTTCAAGATATTCATAGTTCATTCGGATCTACACGATACACATAGTCTTGACTCAAAAGCAATTAGATAATTAGAACTTTTTCCTCGTCAATGATTTATAGACATGTTTTGTTGCTACGCTTCGTCAATAGAGAGAGTCTAGTCTCAGAAAGTAAAATTTAAATTAATATTCAATATTCATTTTCTCCTCCAAATGTCAGAGTTGATTAATCACAAGAACCACAGAAAAACTGCCAAGATTGAAGAAAATCCTATTTTTCGATCATATTAAATAAACACTTGGAAAACTGAAAAACCTGTCTTCATAAACGAGACTTTCTCGTCAAGGACAAATTCGTTATATCACTCACGATGCGAAAGTAATTTCACAACATTGCAGAAAGACAAACGAACATTTTTTTCCTGTCCAAAAGAATCACATTTTTCAAGTCTTTTCCGATACTTTTATTAAACTTCAATCAGTATCATGTAAACGGGTGATGATACACTTTCCGAACAGTGTTGAGTAATAAAAAAGAAAAAGAAGAAGAGAAGAAAAAAAAGAAATATTTACTTTGGACTTTTATCGCAATTGAGATGTAAAGCGCACCTTCGAAACTAAAGATAAAATGTCGTATAATACGTCTACCTCAAACGATTCCCAAAATAAGAGAATACGAGATCTTATAGAAATTTCTCAAAATGAATCTTACTGGAATTTCTACGGTGAGAAGCTCATTGATTCTGATATTGAATTAATCGCAAATGAATTGAAACAAGCGAATGAAAACTGTCAAGTGCTTGATTTATTTAAAAACAAGATTACGTCTAAAGGTGCTCTATACTTGAGTGAAATGTTGAAGGTAAATGAAACACTTCAAATTCTCAATCTTCGTTGGAATCAAATTGATGATGATGGTGCAAAAAGTCTGTTCGATGTTTTGAAAGATGGGAATAGAACTCTTGAACGTCTTCATCTCGATCTCAATCAAATTACAGACAAAAGTGTCGAGAGTATTCTGGAAATGATCAATGAAAATCGAACATTAACACTTTTAATTCTGACTGATAATCAAATATCCGAGCATAATCAACGACAATTAGAGAAGGCAGGCCAACTGAGAGAACCACTTCCTCTAAATGTTCGATTCTGTTAGATTTTGTGAACTTTGCTCGTGTATGAAAAGTTTTTTTCTATTTGACGTAATTAATTTTCTTCTTTTATTTAATGTACTATTAAAAAAATATAAAATTTATGTAAACTAATTAGATGTACATTATACCGATCAATGTCCGAATCTAGAGAAACGAATCAAACTTTTTCTCGATCAATTAGAATACTATGTTTCTGTAACACTTCAATCAATTAACTTCGATAAGACAGAAGCACTACAGTGCTCAGGTTATTGGATTTATTAAATTTGATATATTCTTAAACTAGAATAAAGAAAAAAATATTAATTGGATAAATAAGTTAAAATAATCAAAATAATGATGACGAAAGCTTATTTTCGTTCGATATTTTGCCGTTATTCACCTGGATCTTTTTTCTATTTCGGCTATTTTGCGAAAAGCAGAGAAACGATCTTTTCCATTTATATTAGACTTGTCTCAATCGGTTCATGTCTTGTGTACAATGGAATGATAATTTCTTTGCTTTTACACTTGACAAAATCGCTCTCAAAGATTGATGTGTACGTTACTGAGGAAAAATATTTGACTGCTCTAACTGACTCTAGTAATGATGAACTCCTTCTTGAAAAATCCAAACTGAATAAATTCAGAAAGACGTGGTTTCGGAATGAATTTCCTATAAAGGGTTTAAGAAGATCAAAGCGATTTGTGGTTTATACATCACTAAACGAAAAATTTGTTAGCTGGTATTCTTCTGCTTCCTCCCCAGTATCTATCTCTAATTCCGAAATGGAAGATGTGTTGCTTGTCAAAGACTTTCTTGGAATACCTTGCGGTAGTTATAGACGTTTTAAAATATACTTTTGTATTTAGATAAATCTATCAACTGTTAACATGTCACATGCTTCTCGCCGGCAAGTACAATGTGGGTAGTAACGTTGCAAGAATTATTTTTGGTTGTTTTCCAGTTTTTGGCTCTCTCTTCTCTTTTATTCCATTTGACCTTCTTCTATTTCTTTTTTTGTTGTCAGGTATCCTTCTATGCGATTCTACCTCATGTTAATTGCAAAACCTTTGTACTCTCGAGATTACTTAGATCACATTTAGTACAAAATAAATAAACAAAAAGTTTTCACTCACTATCTCCTCCCACACAATGGGAAGCTTTAGCAGAGCCAGGCAGACATACGATTCTCTTGCTTAGGAATAGAGATATGCTTCTCAGAAAAACGCTACTACGACAATAAAACGCGTTCTCAAAAAAAAATTTTTTATTCGAAAAAATATGACTGGGAGGTTCCAAGTATAACCGTAGTTTTTCTTTAAAGCACAACATGGGTGTCTAAAACTGGATTACCAATAAGAGACGTAGGGTTTTGGGACATTGTGTAAAATTGCCTAGCTCCTTCACGGCAATGGGTTCCACCCGTCGGATCCGCCTCATTTTCAAAATAAAGTAAAAAGAAAACACTCTTCTCCTTTGTTTTTCGATCGTAAGTTTAGACGTATGGTATTATCTACTCTATCTCGGTATTATTTGAACTATTTATTTCGTAGCATGATGTTTCTCGATGAATCAATCAAGAAGATAAAATTTGTCACAATCTGAACAGAATGTTTTTACTTTCTTTGCTGCTGCATTACTTGCTTCCTGTGATTTTTGTCGTCTAATTTTCGCGTGGCAGCTAGCACAACGTCTTCGAACACCGTAGTCAGATTCTTCTATGTGTTCGAGCTTATGATCTGCTAGTTTGTGTTTGATTCAGCTTGTTGCAGGCTCTCTCGGATCAGGTTTTAGATTCTCGAATTGTATATCAAGAAGTAAGGATCCTACAAGTCTTTTACAACACTATAGCATCGTCATATGGCTTGTGTCATAATTTTTCTTCATAAATCAAATAAGCATTTACTATTGATATTCCGAACAGCATCTCAAATGCCACCTTGTGATATCATTTTTTTAGACCGTCGGAGGTATGTGTAGTATGGCAATAACTGATCAAATAAACCTATAGCATGTTTTCCTTCATTATAATCAATGATAACTCGTCGCTTCATGATGGATTCATTTGCTTTATTTTGGTTTTTTCTGTGTCTATCAAAGTAACGGAATGGGATGGCTTTGTAGATATCATGAAAAGATTCCTTTTTTTTCTTTCCATTTAATTAGTTTGATACCATTGCTGCTCTGGAGTCTATAAACTTTATCACGCTTGAGCTTTTTCTGAACTATTTCATGCGTTAATCCAGTACGATTGCTTCTCAATGTTTCAATAAGATACGATGATATCCCAAGAGACTATCTGCTAAATCCATTACGACAGTCTGTGTACCCAACAGCAGACGTTGGATTCTGGATTAATGATAAACATATAGAATGTGTAATAAAAAATATGAAAGATCATGTGCCGAGAATCATTGTTAAATATCCTTGTGGTAAACATTTAGTACCTATTAAAGATAGTAGTAAACGTGTTAATCAATTCTTATGGGAATATATTTTTTAATCATTCGTTTTTGTTTGAATATAGTCAAGCACTTTATTTTCATGTTTTCTTTTTACATCAGAAACGTATTTTAGAAGCTTTTCTACGTAATAAACGAAAAATTTATCATTAATAAAATAGGTATTGTATAGAATTTAATCAACAAAAGGTATTACTTTTAGATGGCGTATGAGGTGCGTCCGAACATCAACTACGATGTATTTTAAGCATCAGAAAGAAAATATCTTTTTCTTTGTAATAAATATGAATATTATTCATGTAGCAGTTTCATCTGAATTTGCACAAAATTGCACAGCTCTATCAAAAATCATTAAAAGAAAATAATCTGGTTGGCTATAGTAAATGTTATATATAAATCATAGGAATCAGACAAAAATCTCTCCTTGTACGACTATTTTTTCTTTACTAGTCAAGATTCGATCTATTGTACTTAGAGCGTACCAAATGTTCGTGTTCCGCCATTTAAAGGATCCTGTCAGATGAGTGAATTGGTTTAGAAATAAGAAACAGATATATCATATTGTAGAGATTTTTGAGCCGCATCGATATGGTGTCCTTTGAGCGAAAAAACGATGAGCGAACGTCTTTTTAGCGAAAAACAAAATGGCGAAACTATATTTCAGCGAAAATACATATAAGCGAAAAGTAAATTAGCAAATGTGCAAAGTAGAAAAAAACGAATATCGCGAGACTTGTTTCGGCGAATTTTTTTCGAGTAAATTTCGACTATTTCTCAGTAACAGTGATTCAAGTACTGGCTATGTACAGGTCGTAACTCTCGTCCGTTAAATCAAATGATTCACGAATATATCTTATTGTTTTCCTATTCTAGTATGTATTTTAACGTACTGGTTTGTTATTCTATTCTATTCTTTTGTCCTTGGTAAATATTCTTATACACATAATACTCATTCACTGGTGTTATGTTCTTCACCTACGGTTAAATCATATTGTTATCACTCATATTTTCAGTTGTGTATATACTATCAGTTTATTTCTAAAAAACTTTACACACACTCAACAAAAACGTATCATCTATTTGTATCCAAGATTCCTCATCAGAGGAATATTCCCATAAGTCAATATCTCTCCTTCGGAAAAGCCTCGATATAATGATAATCGACAAAACTCGAAAGAAACGATACGAAAATACAGAACGAAATAAGACAAAGCAATAGATATAAATGACACCCTCATCCTCACGCCCACTCTCACTCTCACCCTCATCCTCACGCCCACTCTCACTCTCACCCTCACCCTCACACTCTCACTCTCACCCTCATCCTCACACCCACTCTCACCCTCATCCTCACCTTACTCACACCCTCACTCTCACCCCTCAACGACCTGGGCAAATTTGTTGATGGATTAGGTGCATTCGTTGCTCAAAATGGAAAGAAATCTACGTCAATGTTTCTCTTTAACTTAATTTTTCTACTTTTAATTTCATATCATTTTATGTCTATATAACTCAAATTTACTGCTTAAATAAAGTTCAACGTAATCTTTAATTAGTTCGAAGTCAAAATTTTCGCCATTTTATGTTTCGCTATCTTGCTTTTCGCGATTCGCGCAAAAGTATTTTCGCTATCAAATTTTTCCGTCGAAGATTAGTTTCGCTAATGGCGTGTTTCGCTGAATTTGACTCTCGCGAAATATACATTTCACTAAAATATTTTTCGCTCCTTTGTTTTCGCTGAAAAGTTTCGCTGTTTTTTCCTTCGCTCAATGGCCACCATACCCGATTACACATTCACAAGATGATCGGAGATAGTGCGTATATGAAGTTGTAGTCCATCGAAAACTCTACAAAATCGCATGCGAGAAACAATATTTTATAAATGCTTTCAATTAATATCAAGAATCATAATAAACATTAACTTATGGTCCTCAGATACGGGTGTAAATATGAATGAGTGTGAATGTGTAGTCATCTATCAGTAAATTAACTTTAGGTCCTTCAAAATTCTAAGAAAACAGAATTTACTATATACTTAGAGTAGTCCAAAACTAGTGGCAGTGGCAATTTTTTTGTTCATAGTAAGCTCGAAAAATTCTCTTTTTTCATAAAAAGATAGAGCATCTTCTGTTCTATTTTTCTGTTATTTGATCAGTATTCATTTAATATTATAGTAATAGAAATTTGATAAAAACTATTTTTGTTGACACCTAGTTGGTTATTCTAGATCATAACGTGTAGAGTATTTTGTATTCCATTTTATCATCATTTAACAGGTTGTATTAAAATCATAAAATATACAAGCACAAGATGCAGCGTGAAAAACTCTACAATTTCTAAAAGACTACTAATTTTATAATTGCACTCTTTTGTTTTCAAATAAACAAAACTCTGAGTGACCAAATTTCAACATTGGAAAAACAGGATCTTTTTTTGGCAAACGCCATATTCATTTTTATCCATATCATCTTATTATTACTTAATATGTTTATTAGAAAAACAAAACACACTACAGAATGCAGCATGTAAAGCTTTACAATTTACACAGAACAGCTATAAAAAGATGACATGAGCAAAAACGAATATAGCTCTCAGTAAAAAAACAGTCCGATTTTTGCAACATCTAAATTTGGTCGTTTAGAGTTTTCCCCATTTTAAAGACAAAAAAATGCAACTATAAAAGAAGTAGTCCTTCATAAATTGTAGAGCTTTGCACGCTGCATCTTGTGCTTGTATATTTTGGTATTTTGAAATAACTTTCTAAACGACGAAAAAATGATAAAATCATAAAATGAAATTCAAAAGTGCTTCATCCATTACGATATAAAATAACCAGCTAGCTGTTAACAAAAATAGTTTTTATCAAAATTTCATTACTATGATATTAGATGAATACTAATCAAATACTATAGAAAGATAGAGTGGAAGACGCTCTATCTATTCATAAGAAAAAAGAAAATTGTTTTTCCTTATAATAAGAAAAAATGACCCTCACGACATTACTTTTGAATTGTCCTAAATACATGTAACTGATTATGATCGAATGAAATATTGATCCATTTACATCAGTTGTGAATCAAAAACTTAACGCTCTCTATAGAATTACTTTATCTTAATTTAATACAAGATAATCTGGTGATGTAAAAGAATTTCGAAATTACATATTCAGGCTGTCGTGATACTCGTTCTTCACCTATAGTGCATGATTTTAGTTCTTGATAATGAACTCATAGTAGTTCGAAACGTTGAAGTAACTCATCATGCTTGAATGAAATATTGCTCAACTTATAACAATTGTGTATGAAAAATTGCATTGATTTCTTATGACTTTTTCCCTTTCTTCATCTATTGTGGTCCTTACTAAATACCCATGCACGTGCTTTTGCCTGTTGAGTAATATACTAAAAGATGAAGAACTTTATGGGCTTTCAGAATATAGTTTCTTTTTTTTCGGATAGCATGGTTTAACAAATTTAGAGCCAAAATACTAGTTTAAGAATGGTCATCAGCCATAGATCCCTCACTATTTGTAGAAAGTCAATAACCTATTAAAGATCATTTTAATAATCATTTATATATATGATTTTGTAGAGAACTCTTGGCCACATTTTTTGAAACTAGCCCGAACTCTGTGCCAGGAACAATGGCAGAGAAAATCCCAAAATACTGTCAACGTCTAAAAACATTGCTTTTTCTGTTTTTTTTATTTATACTAAAAAAGTGAAGATTATAATCTTCAGCATTTTGCAACAGTAAATCACAAAAACGTAATATTATGGATTTAATAGTTTCTCGATGTGCTCTATCATTTAATCTTAAAACATTCAGAAAAAGAATTTGGCGACATCTGCCCTTGTATAAGGTTACTCGATCAACTGTGGTTACGTTTTAAAGGAAATGAACGAATTAAGGGAAAATGTGGACACCATCGTAGAGGCACGAAAAATTCATTAATGGAGAAATCGGATTGGTTAAATGCATTAGAATACATCATGTTATATTAAATTGGTTTTAAAAACATGAAAACACAAAAGAAACGATTTTAAATTAGAGCACAATTTCCAAAAGTTACATGTGTATTTGTCATTGATATATTTATTTAGCAAGCAGTTTAGGTTCTTTCACGAGATAAGTCGATTATTTGGATTAAAATAGTTATTTAGTTGGAAGTTTGAGTTATTCCATGAAATAAATCGACTTGTCTTACAGGATAAGTCGATTCTTTTGATTGAGATACTTGTTTATTTAGCAATTTGAGTTATCCTAGGAGATAACTCGATTTATTTTATGATGGTAATATTAAGCAAATTAAAATGAGCTGCTTCGTTGATATGTTTCCAGCAGGCTACTTCAAGTTATCCCCTGAGGTAAATCGACTTGCCCCTTCGGATAACTCAAATGCGTTACTGAACACTTATCTTAATGAAAGGAAATGGCTCAGGTCATATAACAATTTTAACGCTTAAATTTTATATCATGAAGCTGAAATTTGAGGATCATCCGAGACAAACACAGGTGACAATCAAAAATTCTATTTTTCAAACGTTCATTCTTTATATGTGACTAGTTTTTCGTGCTGAATCTAATAACATTGCACAATTTCATGTGCATCTATGATGGTGTCCACATTTTCCCTTAATTCATTCGTTTCCTTTAAAACGTAACCACAATCATCTGACGAACTCTCTCTTAAAACTAATTGTATTCACCTGATGTGAAATGAGTGAACGGCAGCGTGTATCCTCATAAATAACATTAGTTATCTTATTTTACAAAGATAAAAACCTTTCAGTTTCCTCGCATCAATGGTGTATTTTCCTACATTCATATTCATATCTTAATTAATGGTGATCAAATCCTTTCACAAGAGATTCTATGATTTCTTCCTTCTGCAATTATCGACCATATAAGTCAATGCAGAAGTGATATATTATATTTCAAACATGAGTTCTTCTATTGAAGTCAAATGATTTTGATTTCTTAGCACACTACAAAGTAATCAAAATAAAAATTACCTTCTTTATACTTTTTCGTTTTCATCACATCTAACCGCTTTTCTTCTTTCTTAAAAAAGAAAAACAAAATGTTTTGAACTGTATGTCCTCAATCTCTTATCACAATCGAATCGGTCCTATCAAGTTAACATCCCATTAAAAAAATTTAGATTACAATTATGGAACAACAATAAAACCAATCTTTTGCAAACTTCCTGAAAACTATCGTTCTTTTCAAAAGTTCAATTAACTGATTTTAATTAAAGTGATTATTTTCAAAAGAAACCCAATCTGAATGGTGCTGTGATCCATTAAAAACTTACAAAAACTGTCAATTCTCATTAGTATTCATTTAATAGAAATCACATTCTAATTGAAAGTTCTCTACAAAAATTTTCTACCAAACTTCATTTTAATCCTTCGGCTGCCACAATTGATACAACAATCCTGCAACAAATGATAAAAAGCACAACTTAACTTATTCGTCAATATCACGCAATATCCTAACAAACATATGTTCAACCAGATCTTTCAATTCCATTTCGTTTTCCTCAACCTCAACTTGATCGTCAGTCGCCAAATCACGACATAAATGAATTAACAAAACCAAAAAACTATTCATCTACTCCTAACTAATCAAAACGCCTACGTTCCGGAATCCACAAAAATCTTCATTTCGTCGTCACTGTATACACCAATCAATGAATATTCCAACAAACTCGTCACCAACAAGCAAACACAATTACTAACATCGGCCAACAAAAAACCATCAAATAAAAGAATAAGAAATACGATTGAATTATTCAAAAATACTAACGTTGATTGACTTCAAAATACTAACACCTAATCTCAAATGTCACTAATACAAAACTTGAATAAACCTATCAAAACATTATTCAACAATCCATCAAAATATTTCCATCTTTTCAAATCATTCCATTCCGCCTTCATTACCCTTATAAGCGTACCAAACAAATAAAAAAAATGTTCAAAAATGAATGCTGATGATGAAACAAATATGAAATTATTTCTTTAATTGCATGAAAATCAGACAGTTTTTGAATTGATCTAATCAAAATTGCATTCAAAAATGAATGTTGACGATAAAAAAAATATGAAATTATTTCTTTAATTTGATGAAAACCAGACGGTCTTTGAATTCATCTTACCAAGATTGCATTCAAAAATGAATGTAGATGATAAAAAACATATGAAATTATTTCTTTAATTTGATGAAAACCAGACGGTCTTTGAATTCATCTTACCAAGATTGCATTCAAAAATGAATATTCATGATAGAATAAATATGAAATTATCTCTTTAATTCCGTGAAAATCAGAGGGCTTTTGAAATAACCGGAAAAAGATTGCATTCAAAAATAAATGTTGATGATAAAATACATATGAAATTATTTCTTTGATTTCATGACAATCAGAGAGTTTTCGAATTGAGCTCATGAACATTGCATTCAAAAATAAATGTTGATGATAAAATAAATATAAAAATTATTTCTTTAATTTCATGAAAATCAGAGGACTTTTGAATTAACCGGAAGAAGATTGCATTCAAAAATGAGTGTCGATGATAAAATAAATATGAAATTATTTCTTCGATTTCATGGAAATCAGACGGTTTTTGAATTGATCTTACGAAGATTGCATTCAAAAATGAGTGTTTATAATAAAATAAATATGAAATTATTTCTTTAATCTCATGAAAATCAGACAGTTTTTGAATTAGCCGGAAGAAGATTACATTCAAAAATGAGTGTTTATAATAAAATAAATATGAAATTATTTCTTGAATTTCATGAAAATCAGAGGGTTTTTGAATTGATCTGAAAAAGGTTGCATTCAAAAATAAATGTTGATGATGAAATAAATATAAAATTATTTCTTTCGTTTCATGAAAATCACAGGGTTTTTGAATCGATCTCATCAAGATTGCATTCAAAAATGAATGTTGATGATAAAATAAATATGATATTATTTCTTAAATTTCATGAAAATCAGAGGGGTTTTGAAATGATTTCATCAACATTGCATTTAAAAATGAGTGTTGATGATCAAATAAACATGAAATTATTTCTTTGATTTCATGAAAATCAGACGATTTTCGAATTGATCTCACCAAGATTGCATTCAAAAACGAATGTTGATGATAAAATAAATATGAAATTATTTCTTTAATTTCGTGAAAATCAGAGGATTTTTGAATTGATCTTACGAAGATTGCATTCAAAAATGAGTGTTAATGATAAAATAAATATGAGACTATTTCTTCAATTTGATGAAATTCAGGCGGTTTTTGAATTGATCTTATTAAGATTGCATTCAAAAATGAATGTTGATGATAAAATCAATATGAAATCTTTCTTTAATTTGATAAAAGTCAGAGGGCTTGTGAATTGATCTCATCAACATTACATTCAAAACTGAATGTTGATGATAAAATAAATATGGAATTATTTCTTGAATTTCATGAAAATCAGAGGACTTTTGAAATGATCTGAAAAAGGTTGCATTCAAAAATAAATGTTGATGATAAAATAAATATAAAAACTATTTCTTTAATTTCATGAAAATCAGAGGACTTTTGAATTAACCGGAAGAAGATTGCATTCAAAAATGAGTGTTGATGATAAAATAAATATGAAATTATTTCTTTAATTTCATGGAAATCAGACGGTTTTTGAATTGATCCTACGAAGAATGCATTCAAAAATGAGTGTTCATAATAAAATGAATATGAAATTATTTCTTTAATCTCATGAAAATCAGACAGTTTTTGAATTGAGCTCATGAAGATTGGATTCAAAAATGAATGTTGATGATAAAATAAATTTAAAATTTTTCTTTCATTTCATGAAAATCAGACGATTTTCGAATTGATCTCATCAAGATTGCATTCAAAAATGAATGTTGACGATAAAATAAATATGAAATTATTTCTTTAGTTTCATGACAATCAGAAGGCTTTCGAATTCATCTGAAAAAGTTTGCATTCAAAAATGAATGTTGATGATAAAATAAATATGAAATTATTTCTTTAATTTCGTGACAATCAGACGGTTTTTGAATTGATCTCATCAACATTGCATTCAAAAATGAATGTTGACAGTAAAATAAATATGAAATTATTTCTTTAATTTCATAACAGTCAGAGGGTTTTTGAAATGATGTAAGAGTCATTGGTTGAATCGGTAATAAGGTGGATGTTTTTGTGTAAAGATTTGTTGATTTGTGAGTTAATTTCTCGATATATTTGAAGAAGGTTGATATTCATCGACGGATTGTTTTTTATTTGCGGGTTGAAGTTCGTGTTTGTGCTGGGCTAAAATTGCAACAGAATTAGTATTTTATTAAAGGTTTTGTAATGGTTGTGTTTTAAAATTTTTAGCTTTATATCAGCGTGAGTGGACTAAGGTTGGATGAAATCTTTATTTTGTTAGAGGAATCATACCTCGATTTTGTTTTGATAGAATTATCATAGTGTTGCGTGCGTTTTTGTTTGAATAGAAAACTTTGTTTTTTGGAATAATAGAAAGGATGTTTGTCGTTTTGATTGCGAAATTTAGTTGAAGTGCGTGAATAATTTGAATAATTTCTCAAGCGAGTTGTGGATTAGTATTAGTTTAATCTATCATGGAATGAATTTTCCGATATAAGATTGTTTTAATCTTATGAAATAACGAGGATTGAAGTTTGTGATATATTTCTGTTTGTGTAAAAGAAAAAATGATCTTCTTAGGAATATGTTGATTCGTATCTCCTTTAAATCGGGGTTTGACGAGAAAGGTTTTTACATTTTCATTAAATACGTATATATGTGCCCATGGAAGTTCTATTTCGGATGATGGTAAAAATTGTAACAAATTTTGTGACATGATGGGAAGAAATTGTTTTTAAATGGGCGCATTCAGGATTTTCTATGTAAAATATTTGGTGTTTATCGATATATTTTCAATCACAATGTTTAAGAATTTTGAGTTTTGCGGGGAAATGAACGATTATGTTGAAGATTTTTTTACGCACAACTACATTTTATTCATGTTTTGGAAAAATGATAGTTTAGCGGATATCTATGTATTTTATCACGTCTTGATATGGATAGTGTTCATTTTGATACGATGAGTTCATGTTATGTGACATTCTAAATTAACTCATTCAATTTAATTCGCACGATAAAAATGATGATGAAAATTTGATAAATAATAGAAATAGTTCTTTAGATTTTATGGAAACGTTGAATTGTCACTTAAGATTCAAAGTGAATGTTAATATTGGGTTATTGATCAGAGTTTCATCATTTATTATCAATAGTAGGTCAATGGTAACAAGATTTGTGAGAAGTCTTTATAATTATGTCGATATTTAGAGCATAAATATATATGTAATGTATTTATCAGCAAATGATTTTCGTCGAAGATTATTCAGCGTTTTTTATTGAAACTTATGAGAAAGGATCCTGTCGGATTTTTTCAAGTTATTCATATAGAAAAACGAAACACATGGTTTTATAGAGCTCGTCGCGGCGTATCGAATGGTATATAGAAAAATAAGCATTCGTCATACTTTGGTATTC
>JAJEKB010011285.1:0-10193 GCA_022393335.1 Macrotrachela quadricornifera | reverse complement strand
GATTTTGTCGGATCCGATAGGATCCTATGGGGTACTTTCGACCTGGGCAGTCTACAAACATCATCGAATGCTTCAAACAAAGAAAAGCATCCGTTCTATTTTGGCGTAATCCATATTGAATATGCTTACAGTCTTGACAAGACATGCGCTAAAACATTCAGATACATTTTATTTTGATACAGAAAAAGTATCAAGTTCACAAATAAAACGAGTCTTTACGGTGATCACTTAAGTTTCGAATGTGTAATTTTAACATAAATGACTAACAAAAAAACATCATTGATTTTTTCTTTGTATTTGCTTTTCATTTTGATAATTCAACCATAAAAATATAATTCTACCCAGAAAAAGACTAATTGATCCCAATATATTTATAAATAAACTTAAGTCTAATAATGAACCGTAAGTTAATTGATACTTTGAAAATGAAAACGTATGTATAATATCTGCGGTAGCCAAACATATAATCAATATTTTTAAAATATATTTTTTTGTTGAACTATTCTCATCAGTAGTAGATGGTATACTACAATAACGTATCAATGAATATTGAATCAAACTCACAAGGATCATCATGACACTGAAAATAATAGAAAAAAATCAAATTGTCTTTTTCTAGAAGAAATACTTACGAAAACATTCTGGTCATCATATGTGACACTGGATGGTCAATCACATTTTGATTCTCGAAATTGTGGACACCATAGTCTTAGAAATGCACTAGGAAAAAAGATTCCAAAGAAACCAATACCTAGATGTATTCCAATTCCTTCTCCATATTGTGAAAATAGTAAGAAGAAAGACAAATATTGCGTTGCAGAAATCATTAACTATAAAACATAAATATATATTTAATTCATTTATACGATCTGACTCAGAACAAAGAAAAGTGCTCATATTTATTCTGTCTCGAAAGTTGTAATTGCATGAGTACTTATTCATAAACTACTGATTTCGTTAATTATTTGTTAGGAAAAATAATACAACATTTGAATGATATAAACAGAATACGAGTAACATATCAGCAGTTGCTCGAAAATGATTGGACGAGATAATGAATGTATAAACGCACTAACTCAAAATCTAAAAGAAAAAAACTAAATAACAATGCAAGACGCGCACATTTTATCTTTCTTATAACTGTGATCATTGATGCATAATTTACTTTATTTTCATTCTAACAAAAAGTTCGTAAGTATCGCTTCTTTTCTCATCGTCCACATGGTAATCGTCAACTGTAACTAATGTATGAAAAGAGAATGAATAATATATACGTTACAAGTGTCTCACTACAGGGTGTTCCATAAGTAATACTCCGATAAAAAATTCAAATATCTCCATTACAACTCCCGCGAATGAGCCGATTTTTTTAAGAATGATGGAGACATGTTCAAAGTTTATATCTATAAAGACATGTCTAGAGAGACCCTTTGTTAAGTACCGCTACTGACCTCTACAAGAAAAATTTATTTTTTCACGGTTAGAAAAAAGTCACTGCCGAAAAAAATTGAATATCTCCGCTACGGCTTGACGTGATGAGCTGATTTTTTTTATCAATTCAAGAAGCATGTTCAAGCTACATATCCATAAAGACATACCTAGAGAGATCTTCTGTTAAGTGTACTGTTAGTTTTTCTATCTACGTAGGAGTAAAATTTTTCTTCTAGGAGCCAATAGTGGTACTTAAAAAAGAATCTCTCTAGACATGTCTTTATAGATATAAACTTTGAACATGTCTCTATCATTCATAAAAAAATGATCTCATTCGCGCGAGTTGTAATGGAGATATTTGGATTTCTTATCGGGGTGTTACTTATGGAAGCCCGTGTACTACACGTTGTATACATAGGGCAGTCAAAAGGTTCTAAGAACAGCATTGTAATTCCTTATAAAAAGCTTCAAGAAAGTTTCTCTCTCTAAAATCTTTAAGAGAAAAGAATGCTCTATTTTGTGAAACACGATCTGAAAAAGAGTGCTAAAGTGTTTAAGGATAGAAATTTGCACCCATCCCCCGATCCCTCCCCACAGACGTGACAGACAGGCAAAAGTATCGTCACAGACCGTGAAAGGCAGACTTCATGACCTCATCACAGACAATAACCAACACTGTAGTAACTGCTACTATTGTGTCACAGACTGTGACCAACAAAGCATTAAAGACCACGATACGCACTAAATTGGGCAAACTATAGACATATGATTTACAATGTATGCAGTTCCATCGTGTTTCACATTTTTAATCTCGTAAGGATTGCGCTAACAGTTTTTTTTAGTTAAAGCTTGTTTCATATTATATTTTATATTATAAACTCATGCTAATAAAGTCAAAGTGTGGTACAAATTATTAAGGATTATCTTGAAAAGGTAAAAGAGGATCATAATGGATTCCATTGTAACAAATATAAAATCCTAATTTATTCATAAATAAATTCACCATTTTCTGAAGAAAATAAACAAAAACTAAAGAAAATCAAAGCAAGAAGTACTGCATATAATGAATATTTTTTCTGGTCACTAGCAATTTACGGACTTAGAATGTATCTAGACTAGATCAACTTAAAATTTTTAGATCCGGACTTGGATTCGTACCCGGCGAAGTGTAGTCGACACATCATAAGATGACTCATAAGCCTTATTCACTTTTTGAAGTACACATAACTCTCGGATTTAAATCCGAGGTTTCGGCATTTATTAATTAATTATAATCGATTTTCAATCATTTTTTAATCGAGTTTAATCGGAGTTTTTGCTATTTTTTTACATGAAGTCCAGGACGAAGAAATAGCCAAAAAGCCAAACACCTTTACAAAGCTCTTGCAAATTCACAATCAAGCAACATCATTGTCTATTTTATTTTTATTCATTTCTTATATTAGAAGAGGAATGCAAAAATATGTTCAATAATGTTTACTGGAATAAAAATAGTGCTCCTTCTACTAGCACATTGAAAGTTAAATTCTGTCTTATATTTATATTGATAAATACTGGATGACGTTAATTAATTAAGCAATAATTCAAAAAAATCAATTAAAAAATAAATCAATTTTATCTAACAGGGTCTACCTTGAAAGTGAGGGCGAAAGACACACAGGCGATCTCTTTGAATGAGAATGAAGGTAAAATACAGACAAGCACATATAGAGCAGATCTTTCACATGAGGGAGAGGGCGAAACACAGATGCGCGCAAAAGACAGGGAAAGGGCATCGCAGTACCTGTGGGTGAAGGTGGAAACATAGACGTAGAGCCTTTTATCTGATAGTCTGTAGTAGATCCTGGTATATCCTGATAGATCGTGGTAGACTCTGGTAAATAAATCTTATTTATAATATACAGAAGTCTTGAATTATTTTGTAATTCAAAAGCGCCATCGACTCGATAGGATGCGAAGAAGCTGATTATTTTTGCTGAATACCAAAGTACAAATTATCGGCCATTCCACACCTTAAAGCATGTTGACCCTTTCGAAGTTCAAATTTCAGTTCAATATCAATTAAGACTGTGTTTACGGGAATTGTGCCACTATTCGACCAGAATAACATTATCGTTTGATTTTGCCGATCAATATCAGTGACAGTACCTATTGAAAAGAAAAGATCAATTGAAAAAAAAAAATGTATATTTTTTCCACCCACCGACGCTGCCACCTATCTTTTGATTTAATGAGTTTCTAAAGGTTATTTCCAGTGTTGTTGAAGTTGAATCATTGGCAAAGCCACCTAAGTAAGCACTAGCATAGAACTTCACTTGTCGAGCATTAATTACCAATTCTAATTGTTCGATATTGATTTCTTGTCGAATGCTATTTCGTGACTTCGATGATGATGAACTATTCAGATTGCGGATAGCACAGGTGAAAAAACAGAATTGCCAGTCCGTGGTGTAATTTTTAATACTGATTCTAGAGTCATTTTGATTGTATCGCATCTGAAAAATATTAGTGTCCTGTGACCATTTGGACGGCACAGTAGAAATGGCATGATGCTGCTCGTTGAAGCAAAGACCTTCTTCTGCGTTACTATTCTTGATTATATTCATTCCAAACTTTGTATACGATAGTTTGAACGTGCCGTTAGGTAAAATTGAATCAGTTATTTGAGTTACTCTTTCCCCATTGATATCCAAATTTGAACCATTGAGATTGACACGATTAAATTTCAAACCTCCGGAATAGTGCAAACCATCAAACTGAGAATAGCGGAGATCCACACCATCAAAGAAAATATTCTGAAGATCAGAATTTTCAAATTTGGCACCAATCATAGAACATCGATGGAATTCTGCATTACTGATTTTAACATGGATAAATCGAGAGAGGTTCATATTTAAATTCTTCCATTTTGTTCCAGATTGAAGTCTGACATGAATGAAAGTGATTTGTTCTAAATTAGCTTGATTGAAATCAATACTAGTTGCAAATGTGATGTATTGAAATACGGATGCACTCAAATCACAATTGGAAAAGTTCACATTGGTCGCATGTATTGTTTCTGTTGGTGATGTCGACGACCAGAACGAAGACTTTAGTTTCGACTTGGCAAATGATGTACCTTGCAAATGAATAAGAATGATTTTGGAATTTTCCAATACAGTCTCTCGGAAATTCACTCCAGTCAATGCAGCAACAAGAAATCTGGAATTGTTAAGAGCACTGAAATCAAAATTCGCTTGGTTTAAATCGACATTTTCAAAAGTACAATTCTCCAGTTGTAATCTAATCAATCGGATCGAACGCAAATTGATTCGTCGAGCAAATTTCTTATTTGCACCAAATTGCACATTGGATAAATCCGTCCCAGCTAAATCAATATATCTTACTCCTGGCATATCAGAATACAATAACTGACTGTCATATAAAAATTTAATTAGATATCCTTTTCGTCTGGCATCGATTTGTTCCAATGTTAATGCTGTTTTAACTCGGACAAATAACAGTTCAGGAATGGTTATATTCTTATTTTCTTTGAGAACGATCGATGAAATTTCCTTCATGTAGGCATCATAAATGTTTTGAATGCGTATTTCATTGGCATTGTCATCATCATGTCGTTGTTGTTTTTCTGCTTTAAGATTATCTACTTCTTGTTGCAATTGTATTTGTCGTTCCAATTTATTCATATCAGCATCACGTTGTAATTGAACACGACTAGATTCTTGCACTGTTGTTATTACGGTAAATGCGCCAATCATTAACGGAACGAGAATAGCAGAAATTAATTTGGTCACTTTGATTGCTGTGGTGCATTTTGTTTTAATTATTTGACGTTGAGGAACCTGCGGAGACTCTTTAACGATAACGTTTCTTCGTCGTTGACGATAGCTTTTTCGGGGTGTAGACGGCATTTAATGCTTTTTTAGTTATATGTCTATATTAAACTCGACAATGATCAATTATCAAGATCAACAATAACTATTTTTTTATGTGTTTCATTTCTCCCATATCGGATTACTCCAATAGAAAACGAGTTTACGTGTCGAACTGATACTTTTCCAAATGACACGTTCGATATCTATATGCCGATGGATTTTAGTTGAAGTTGAGCGAAGCATACTATAATCTAAGTGCGATTCTAGGCTTACACGAAGCTCTTTAAACATGTGGCTCAAAAAGACAACTGAGTGACAGGATGGAATCTTGAAGTTTTTATCAATGCTTTACATCAGGTATTTGGATTACGAAAGTTTTGAGTCAAATCTCTCGATACTATAAGTCAGTGTAGCGATGAAAAATGTACATATTATAATCAGGTCTTTTTCATACAAAAGAAAATGTCTTGATTGATGCGTTTGATTTCGATGCACGAGTTGTTTATTCATTGGAAATTCACTGTCTCAACAAACAAATGATACATTACTTCTAACAAGAGTATTCCTTCCTGATCATCTTCCTTGTTTGTCGCGCTTCACTGTTGGAATAAATTGTTTAAAACAGTTTCTTGCTATTGTCAACGATCAGGAAGGTAATTGTACGGCAGTTCAAATAATCTAGCAGATGTTTGATCGTCTTCACAAATCCAAATCGCTCGATCATTAAACAGTTATATTTGATTGAATTTTTCATAAGTGAAACCTTCTAGTAATGAGTCACAGCGCAGCTCACTTGGTATATATGATGTCTGAAAATGACAGACAAATTCAGTGTAATGGAACAAACTTTTAATGACCGAAACAGAGAGCGAATCGAACCGACTTTTTCTGGATCGAGTTCGGTTCGGTTCGTCTTTTTCTCTAAAAGTCAGTTCGAGTTCGGTTCGATTCGAATTTATCTTCTGAGAGTCGGTTCGGGTTCGGTTCGGTTCGAATTTATTTTTTGAAAGTCGGTTCGGGTTCGGTTTGGTTCGAGTTCATTTCCAAAAAATTAGTTCGGATTTGATTCGGTTCGGTTTGAACTGCACGAGCATTGCAATCTTTATTCGATACTTTTCAAATTTATCTTTTTATTTTTCATTCACATAAGAATATTATTGCCAAGTTCAATAGTAGAAAAACAATAGATTACATACAGTAAGACGACAAAAGAATATAGAAAATTAAACATGAAATCATATAAGTTTTTTATTATTTTCTATTGAACGTAGAAAAAGAATATCATTAATTGTGTTAGGTTCGAGATTAGAACGACGTTGTGTGACTAATTGTCCAGCAGCGCTAAATTCTCGTTCTACTGCTGCAGAACTGCATGGAACAGCAAATGTTTTCCGTGCAAGTTTCGACAAATGAGGAAACATTGGTTCATGTTGTTGCCAAAATATAAGAGGATTTGTATAAATTTCATTATCTTTCTGTTCTAAATCAATATATGCATCGACTTCGTCCTTTATGGTTTGTGATACTTGCGGTGGAGTTATATCATCCATTAAGGATTCTAAAAAACGTTTGGGTTTCTTTGTTAATGGTTCATAAATTTCATTACTATCATTAGATAATGAATATGTTGAAGTAGACGATGATGGAATTGCCAATCGACAGGAATTATGACATTCAATTATTTGTACTTGTGTAGCATGTCTTAATTGTTTATAATTTGGATGTAAAAATGTACCTATAACATGCAAATTTTCAATTTTAAACATTGATTCTAATAATTGTAATGATCGTTTAACAAAAAAACTATACCTAAACGTAAAATAAGAAGATGGATTCTAAGAATATACTATATAATTGATACAAAGAAACTCACCACCTCTCATTGTTCGTTCACTTTTTTTAGTTTGTTGTTTAAGATAAGCGATACAAGGTAAAGTTATAAATAATGATGGTGAGTTGCTAAGCTGAACTTCATTCATTACATATTTCCATGGATCTAAGAATTTAATTAATTGAGTTACGATACTCATATTGATTTTCTCGAGTCTTGATAATTCTTGTTTTTCATTTAAAACTTGTTTTAATGGATGATAAGCTTTTTCAATGCTTGATAACAAGTCATGTAAAGAAAGCCACCGAACAATTGAACATTGATGAAGAGTAGTAAATTTTGAAAATACTTTTTTATTTTTATCATCGTCGGCTGTTGGACTATAGTCTTCTTCTTGTTCAACTTGAATATGACGATTAAGATTGGCCTAAACAACAACAATATATTTAAAAACAGTCCTATATTATTGGATTATTGCGTTGCTTATTACCTTTTTGATGTATTTTACTAAGGCTTTACAATAACGAATAGTGTCTAAAATTTCTTTTGCAGATCTTGGTAAATTAGAAATTGTGGTAGTGGAATAATCAATATCATCATCATCAGTAATTTCGGATTCATCCGTACCATAATCATTTTCATCATCGGTCATTTCGACCTCAGAATCCATTTCTGGTGATGCTTCAATAGTGGTTCTATATTTAGTTGTTTTATTTGGTGTTTTTTCTATTCGTTCGATAACGGTTGTTGTTGTTTTACTTCTATCATTCTTTTTTTCAATTGAAAAATTTTGATAAAAAGTGTGTTTTAATATATTGTTCAAGCGGTGAGCCGTACAAAACAGCACTGTAAAACCATTTAAACCTTTTATGAAGTTTGTACTGCGATCAGTAACAAATATAATATCAGATAAATAGTTTTCTAATCCAAACGATATTAATTCCTTGCGTAATAACTATAAAAATAAAAAAAAATGATTTAAGAAACAAAATATATATCTTGTTGTACATACTTTCATTATGTTCTCACCACTTTTTTTCCTTGCGATAAATTCAATACAAAATAAATCAACAGAATTATATTTACTATTTTTTTCAACGAAATGAGCTGTCGCACCTAAATATGAGATTTTACGATATTTGTCACTCCAAATATCTGGACTAATGCATACACCACCATATTTCACAGCTTCTACCAGCCGATCCTTTAGTAATAATCTTTCATTAGCAGCTAACTTTTTAATTTCATTTTTTATTGTTCGATCGCAACTAATAATATCATTAGAAGATAATGTAGTATCATGACTAAGTTCTCGACCTACAAGAAACATAGTTTCGAAATTTATTAAAAACGATACTATAATAATGGAGAATTTTCTTACCAATTTTCAAACATTCGTCGATTACAGCCTTAAAACCTGGATCTTGAACAACTTTAAAAGAGCGCATGGAATGCGCAATCCAGCGAGCACATACCTTCTTCATTTCTTCTTTCTTCTTCGCTATTGCTTTTGTTATTGGAATTGTTCGTTGTTCAGTTTGATGAGCAGGTGATTTAAATGCAAAATGATGATCAAGTGATGTTTGATCCGATGGTAATAAACCAACGCATTTATGAGAATTAATATGTGTAGTACTTGAATTAACATAACGATAAGTTTCGAAACATTTGAAACATGAGGCAAAACCAGGAATAACAGTAAATTCATCTTTGTCATTTAATTTTTTAGCTGGAAAACCCATACCCATATTCTTCCAACATGTAGCTGAAACGCGTTTACTTTTATTTGGAACGACTTTATAATTCTTATTATCATTTTTTAATAATAATTTTATGGATTCTGAAGTATAACTTGAAGGTGAATTCATGACAGAATCTGATGATAAAATTTCAATTGATGAATGAGAAATCGAATAATTAGTTGAGTAATAGTAATGGTAAGTTGAAATAAGTAGTATATTAGAACAAAATAAAATTTTACATTAACTTAAGATAGAAGTGAAGGAAAAATGATGATAGATCAACTGCTTGATATATATATGCTATTATCAATTAGACGAGCATCCGTCCATCCTTTGCACCACAAAACAATGAGAATAAAAAAAGAAAAATAAATTAAAAGTTTATGCCACTCACAAGTGACCGACTGTCATGGACACAATATGTGTAATTATTGTGAACAAGAAACAAAACATTATATACAGACTGAATTAATTAAGTGAAAGAATCGGTCAAAGGTCGTTTAATCATTGTCAACAACATATATTTTTAAGAAATAGATGATAGTTCAACTAATTAGATTTTTTCTACGTCTGTTTATATTCGCTCGTTTTTTAAAAATTAGTTCAGTTCGGTTTGACATGTTTTCTTAAGAAATGGTTTGAATTCGGTTCGGTTCGACTTCATTTTTGAAAAACCGGTTCGGGTTCGGTTCGGTTCGACTGAGTTTTGAAAAAGTCGGTTTGAGTTCGGTTCGTTTTCGCTCTCTGGACCGAAATGACTTTGAAAGATTCTTTTTCAAGAATAATTTTTTAAATGATATACTAGGAACTTCGACTATCGGTAATGTGCTTGATGACACCTAGTTACGGAAAAGTTTTCCGAAAAAACCGCGATTAACAGAAACTGCATTTTGGCAGGGGTTTTTATAGATCATTTGATTCGCAGAGCTGAATCATGAGACCTAGATTCACTTGAACTTCTGCAAAGCTCAAATGTGTTGTCCTTCGAGAGACCGTGCAGTGAACTTTCAAAAGTTCCATTATAAATAGCTTAAGTGATTTTTCCGCGACTTAGACCTAAAAAATATAAAATAAAACTAACGGATGTACCAAGTTAAATATCCCTCTGCGTATTTTTGAAATTTTTCCTCTATTATCCGCTTAATCTAAACACTTCTTTTTGGCAAAAGATAGTGCTTGAAATTCTTTACAAAACTATATATGACTAGGCCCAAAAACTGTTTTAGATGTATTCAAAAAAAGATGAAAAGTAAAGACATAGAAAAAACTGTAAAATCAAACAAGTTGGACTTAATAAATGGCCGCGCTTTGCAT
>JAJEKB010011261.1:0-12636 GCA_022393335.1 Macrotrachela quadricornifera | reverse complement strand
AATTGCCTTCAAACCCTTGACCGAAGTTATGTCGTTGTATGAAATTAGTCAATCATATTAAAAGCAATATGATACTCAAGCATGTCACACGCAAGAGCAACGATGTCAACGTAATGAAGATGTGGCTTCCATCCAGTATCGAGATAATAAAGTGTGTAGTCATGCTACACGAATTTATTGTCGAAAAACATTGCCAAGCCTTCATGAAAGAAACAGCACATACACTGTCACAAGAGAATAAATATTTTTGTACAGTGATGATTAAAAAGAATGGTGATAACTTAAGAATATTGATATAATGTAAAGCATACCTTTTATAGTTTTTATTTATGTTCATCATTCATTTTTTATGTCTATGTTAATAGAAGTTTAAAGTATCTTGTTAAGTAAGATTAATAAATTCATCTACAAAAATTTCAAACTTCATCGTTTTAGTTTTATTCTTCGACTATCCTAAACTTAATAAAAGGGAAATGAAGGAACATAATAATTGAGTGTATATTTTTTGATGACAAACTCATATCTTGAAAGTAGAAAAATTTTATTCTTGTGCATTTTTATGAACTCAAACAATATAATAACTGTATAATTCACTTAAATATTTAAAGCATTTATTTAGAAAGAATGGGGGGTAATGAGTACAAAAAGATGCGTTTCTAACTAAAAATATTTTTCTGTAGAATAAGATTAAAAACAAAGTTCATGAATAAAAATGTTCAGTAAGAAGGAGAATGAAGTATTGCATTCATTTTGCACCACTCGACTCTTTTCTCATTAATTCTTTGAATGCCAAATAATCCATATCTGATTTTGGATCAAAATGAGCAATTGTAAGTCCATCATTGCTAATGTAATCAAAATATTCATAATGTAGATTATCATCTTGTCCATATTGATAACACTGAATGCTAATAGCAGATTTTCCATGTAAGTTAGGATTTCGAACTTGATGAGTTTGATTTAGACTTGGTAACATCCATGTCACGTCTCCTTCTTCAAGAAGTTGCTCAATTGGCACACATTGTACAACATTAGTAGTTAATTCTGGATACATTTTGACTAAAAGACGACCATAAAGTACTCGAATAATTCCGTATGCATTACTATGATTATGTATCGGACTGAAATGTCCAGGTGGCCATACTTCAATAACATATGGATGACCAGGAGAATTTCCTATTCGTTGACCATATGTAATACGCAAATATGTTGCCTTGGGATTTGGTCGACCAAATCGATTTGCTTTTTCGACCAGTTTTTTATAACACCATCCTTCTGGATTCTCAATACTACGTTCAATAGCTTGTACAAATTCTGGAAAATCATCGGTATTCAAACGAAATTTTATAATATTGTCGTACAAATCACGACATGGTTTCTCTAATTTCGATGGAGGAATTGCAGATTGAACCTCAAGTGAATATTGATCTTGTGGTACAACAAATATTGCTGGATCGTAAACAATTGGTTCTTTACCGATGAAAAAGCGAACATTCTCTCGAATATTACCCAAATCCAATAACATACGCTCATTCTTATTCATTTTCACATGTAAATAACATGTTTGCCTGATTGCATTTATGTCATCCTTGTTAAGAAACACATCAAAAATAGTAAATGCTGCACGAACTTCACCAATTCCATATTTAATATTTTGAGTATCTTTAAACAAACTTAGCCAATATGTATGCCATTGACCATCGTCCGGTTGCAGAACATGACGAGTCAATTTTGATGAATCAAGTACATTAGAATTTGTCCCAATCTTAGCTTCATTCTCATCGACCGAAAGAAAAATCTTGTAAGCATTAGGATCATTATGATCTTCTCTATTTGATAATTGAAGTTCAAATGGTATAGATTTTTGTAACATAATTTGGATAGTACCTTGTCCTGCGACAGGAAGTTTATGATTGCAGTTGTTTGAATTCCATGGACACCAGTGAGTACCAGGTTGAGCGAAAAAGTCAACACCTTTATCATCATCCTTTAATGATGTACGAGAATGTTTTGGTGGTGTAGCTGCGATCTTAGCTAAATAAATAAAATATTTAAAATATTGTATATCATATATAAAGTGAACACTTTTAGAATAAACCAAATTTACATAAGATTCAACATTGAATATTAGTTTTAAAATTGATAGGAAATGTTTTAGAATCAAGCCTTTTTTTGGATAATATTTGCATTGCAAATTGCTTATAAATGTATGAGATTATTTTCTTAATTTATAAAACGAAATGAAAATACTTATGCTAGTACTTTTATTTTTCAACGATTCACAATTCTAACTGACGAACTTTTCTGAAACATAGAACTTGAGTCAATTTTTATTCAATCTTTAAATAGAATTAGGATTAAAATCTAATTTGTGACTTTTTTGGTTTTGTTTGCTACTAACTGAATGTCAAATTTATAAGAAACATTACTCAGCCTGAGGAACTATTTAGATTTATTAATTCTATCAATATTTGAACACGCTCGCGCTGCAAATGCACGCACATGTACTGGAAATTGTATGAGATTTATTGAAAAATTTCAATAGATCCTAAAAAATAAGATTGGATAGCAGATACCATGTGATCAGGCATCTTGAAAATGAGAGTATTTATATGAAAAATGACATAGTCAATAAGTGAGGTATAGTAAGAGTCCACTAGTATCGCCAGGAAGAATGAAATCGAATCATTATTACTAGAGGAAGTAGCAATGTGTCAACTAGCAAACGATGACATGAAAAACTAAATAGTTACAAAAATACATCTTTGACTATACTTGAGGTATAATACTGTTTTTATCTACAAGGGTCTGTATTGATGCAAAATAGCTATAATTGTTACATATATAATTATTGTTACAGAGTATATATCGTGAACTGGAGTTTGTATAATTATTAGAAAAGTGTCTTATATCCAGGAAATTGAGGCTGCTAAAGAAATCTCAGATGACAATTAGTTATATACATATAGATATGAATCCATTATAGAAGGATATGAGTATATGTGCATTTCCATCTGTTCATAGTTCTTCTCTCATTCACATTTGTGAGATATATCTGTATGTGGATTTTTATTTCATTCTTAATAATTGATTGGAAGATGCCACATCTTCCGCATCGGTTCGAACTTGAAAAGAAAAAAGCTTCATGAGTAAATTCGTTGAGATGCTCACTCAAAAGAAACTAAATCTCAGATTTCTTATATATGTGACACTGACAAATTATGAATAGCTAAGAGATGTGTCTTGAAAAACTCATCATTAATACAAATCTTATTATCTTATATTAAAATTAACTAAATGTTTTATTCATAAAAAATTTGATAAATTACCTGCTTCATCACTTTGAAGGATCTCTAAATTTTCTTGCAGTTGTTCATAGAGCAAATTTGTATCACTCTGCACCCCAAATACTTTATTATATGATTCTTTTAGTGATTGGTATTTTGGTATATTGCGGCAAAAAATGTGAATAGATTGGAGTTGTTCAAGCTTATGTATGTCTTGTATTATCTCTGCTGCCATAGCACCAGATGAAACCAATATAACTTTTTGAGGTAACTTGACTAACTTCAAGTCTTTTAGAAGATTTGCTTTGTCCTTAGCGTAAGACCATGAGCGCTCAGTTATACCAAGCTTCTTGGAATAAGTATTCTGAAAACGAAAATAATCCTGGTCATCTTTATCGAGCCAAAAAAAGGAGAGATTTTCTGAAATATCGCTTGGTGGTTTGCGAATAACAGCTTCGGAACTTGTAGCCATTCTTAAATCGATTATTTTATATTATATCTATAAAGAGAGAATAGAGAAAAACACTAAATAAAAAATGATAATATGCAACTCAATCCTTATTTATCTCTCCCATAACTGAAGTATTAGTTTGAAAACGATTTTACTAACTACAAAGCATAAATATTCATATATGATTAGCTATCTTTATGCAAGATTAGTGTACCCGATGTGGATAATCCTCAATATTTAAAATTTCGGCTCGAAATATTAAACCTATCAAGAGCTAGCTCACAATTAAGGTCCAAAAATGGGTCTTCGTCCGTCCCAAAATTTCCCACCATTTTTAATGTTAGGGGGCTCGGGTTGGTTTTAAAATATAGTCAAGATATAGGACTACAACTTAACACAGACCAATTTTTTAATTTCTCTGTAGTTCATTTTTTATAGAACTTTTACGTCACAATATGAAATTAGTGGGGTGCAGGATCTCAAACATTTTCTCCTCATCTGACATAAATTATGAAATTGAAAAATCGGGCTCTGTTAAGTTGTAACGTCAGACCTTAGCTATGATTTAAAACAAATCCGAGCTTTCTAGCTTTCAAAATGGCAGAGAAATCTGGGTTGCACGAAAACGTACAAGTAAAAGATCTCATTTTGAGAAAAGTGCAAAATATTTTTTACGAGTGTATCTCATAACTATTCATTAAGTAATAATGTTTTTTCTCATCTTGAATAATGAAGGACACTTTGATTTTACTATAGCTGAAGATATTACGACAAAATTTTATTAGCGAGCTCATCTAATTGACTCTAGAAATCAGAATTAAAAAACTAATATGTGATTAATGAGTGTTATGATAATAAAGTAACTAGCATTTTTCAAATCTACGATAATGGTGATCATATCTTGGTAATTAATTATCACTACCTGCTTCATATGTATCAGTGATACCATCATCCAAATACTTTCTTTGCTCATCGTTTTACAAGATTCGTATTACCACTCTCTTTCGTATACTTCGAATTCTGTTTTTAGATCAAGACAAATGTGATGTAAGCGTAGAGAATAAATATAAAAGAAAAATAAATGCATATCTCGCTACGTGACAGAATAAAACTCAAAATAACATTCTGTACAATAGAAAGAAGTATGTTTTATCGTTATAGATTGAAATAAGCAAAAAAAATTGAATTCTTGGAAAGATGTCGTTTTTCTTGAATAGAGGTTTTCAGAAAAATCTCTGTAAAACCGTTAAAATCCATCATAAACATATAAAGTTATAGTGCATTCGATAGCGCAAGTGATGCTCTATCACATGCACTATCAAACAAAAAACCAAAAATTTTGACGAAATCTACCTTTTTTGGATGGAGGGTGGACCTTAAATGCAATATTATATATACACCACCTCTTTCTCTTTCTCTATATCATTGTTGTGACATCACCATATATGTATAACTCACCTATATCTTCTTTCGTTCTCTTACTCTCATGACGTCATGTATGTTCGTTCATCGGGTTATCCTTCCATGACATCTTGTATTCTTCCATCACGTCATATGGGTTCTTCTAGTTCGTTCTTGTGAATCTTTTTCAACACCCATATATAGCTGTTCATTTGCACAATAAAATACATTCGTACATTTGTGATATAATCGAAAACAACTCTCTTATCTGATAATAGAACTAGTTAGTGGTTCAACTACCTTACAATGTATCTGTCGTTCAAAATCTTGAATATGACACTATTGAATGATGTATTCAGTGAAAAGTTGATTGTACTCAAAGCAAACAGGAAATCAACTACTTTTCTAGTGTGTTTCTTAAAACTTTACTTTTGAAATCAACATAATAAGATTTCAATAAAAATACACACTAAAGTAAAATGTTTCACATTTATGAGTAGCATGCAAATGTGTTGTAGTCAACAATGTCGTTTTTTTAGATATGTGGCTAAGTATCATCACATCAATTGACATCGTCGTATATTTTCTCTCCTAAATTATTTCTTAATCATTTATTATTCAAGAACATGTCGAGAGATCGCTAGATGAACGAGAATGGACTACTTCGAAGCGGTTCAATCGAGATCAAATGAACTCGAGACAGTTTGATCTCAAGGTCTTACACTCTTAAGCACCAAAATAGATGCTACTAATCCGAATCAAACTGAAAAATAGTAATTATTCGAATTTCCACAAAAATCTCTACGCCGAAAAATATATTCGAATCATGTTTTAAAAATGAGTTGCACAAGAATATGACACATACTAACTCACAAAGCACGACGTATGTAATATGCTTATATCGTTTCTTGATATTACCAACTCAATATTTTTCTGAAAATTATAACCTTACTGATGATCCAAGAGTGAATCTTGAATTGAATTTTCATGTAAGCTCTTCACGTATGACCTAAAAACTGAACTTTAAAAATTTTTTTAGCAAGGTGCAAGCAATTCAAACTTGAAGTACATTTTATTTCGCTATTTTTACATTATTTGATAAAGCATGAACTATTAATCACGAAAAGCTACTTTTTAGCGGTAGTACATACCTTTTTTAGTTGAAAAAATCCGCAAACTTTTCTACTTCATCCTTTTTTTTAGGTTCAGCACCAAAAATTGGACATAGACAAGTTGCTAAATCGACTCTGCCCTAAAAATATTTTGGTGGTGACGCTTCGAATCGCAATAGATATTATACGTAATAGTCTATCTTGTGAACTTATCTAGTTTTTCTACATCAGCAATGATGTCAAATATTTTATCTCATTCAATACATCATATTCTCAGTCGTCAAGGTATATATCGCATTTTTTTTCTTTTATTTTCTTAGTCGAGAAAAGTCGTTTTTCATTGATACTATAGCTAGTTTGAGGAATTTTCAACGTTATTTGGATTCAAACAAGACTTTTAGTCAGAAACTAATTATAGGTTCTAAATCAGCACAAAAATCTTAGTCAAATGAAGCATATTTCAGGTTAATCTCATATATTTCATTTATTGATCCATGTGCAATAATTTCAGTCTCCCGCGATGACATCTGGAAAAAAATGAGAAACAATGAAATTTGTAAACTTAATTTGAAAGATGCTTTCATTTGACTAGAATTTTTGTGCGAATTCAGAATCTGTATTTAGTTTCTGACTAAAACTCTTGTTTAAATTCAAATAACGTTGAAAATTCCTCAAACTAGCTATGATATCAATAAAAACGATTTTTCTCGATAAAGAAAAGAAAAAAATATGCGATGCATACTTTTACAACTAAGAATATGATGTCTTGAATGAGATAAAATATTTGACTTCATTGCTGATGTAGAGAAACTAGATCAGTTTACAAAATCGGCCATTATGTATAATGACTATTGCAGTTCGAAACACTACTATCAAAATATTTTGGGGATTACAGTCGATTTAACAACATGTCTGTATTCAAATTTTGATGCTGAATCTGAAAAGACTTATTTTCGATGTAAATTCTGTAGTTGTGTGAATGAGTTTAATTTAATCGTACAACACTTGACAAGATATCTGTAAGAAAAAAACGATTACAATAGGAAAAAGGAAAAGCGAAGAACAGAATTAAAAGACCACTAGTGAACTAGTGAATGTGATAGCGGATAACAAAAGAGAAGCACTGACATATTTAAATATATAAACATATTCAAGAATATGGGCACCATGGCTGGATGATTACGTTGTTTGGCACGTACCCACAAGGTACAGTGTTCAAATCTCAGTAACATCATCCATGGAATGACCCTGAACAAGTTACTAACGACTAAGTTGTCTCAAATGATTCATACCATATGAGTCATTCGTGCTGATCATATCTTTAATCAGTAAATTGGACGGAGGAGGGTGCAGATACCGCCGTCTGTAAAAAGAAAAAGGCGATAAAACCCAGCTGCACGTCTAAAACTAGTAATCATAACCACGGTCAGCCCCAACGGGCGATAAACCTATGGGACGTTATTATTATTATATTAAAGAGTACCAAGTATGGCATAAACAGATATATTAGGAAAAGCTTAATATAGAACATGTGATAGAGTACACTGGGAAAAACCCAATACGTCATGTTGGAAAAATCCGGTATGTGATGCTTGAATATATCTAATATTTCAGAATGTCTTAGAATTCTCTGCATCAGCGTGCAAACGCTGAAAAAAAGGATGAAATAGAAAACTTTACACATTTTGGAAAAGATGCGCTTGTTGAAAAACGTAATATCTTTCAAGTTTTTCGTATTTTTTGTCCTGAAAAAATGTATTTACTAACGTTAAAAAGTAGCTTTTTGTGATTATCAGTTCATACTCTATCAACATAAACAAAACAAAGGCGAAAAAAACATTTTACTCGAAACTTGTATTATCGGCATCTTAATTTATGCATAATTTCGATAAAAGATGCCTATTATTATTATATTATTAGTTAATCGGAAATTTGACTTAGGTCGAAAGTTCGAGAAAAAATTTCTTAAGCGGAAATTCATGCAACTCGTAAGTTTGGGTCAATGTGAGTTCGATTTTATTGAACAAACATTAGCCATGCAAAGACAGAGAAGGATAGATTAAAGAAAAGAGAAATAAGAACACAGCGCAAGAGAATACATATAAGGACATACATATGTGTATATACAGAGCGAGGATTGAGTACATAAGAGAAAGAAAAATTCAAATGTCGTGTATGTGAAAACAGACAGGAAAAAAAGAAGAGATGAGATCATATAGTCTCTAGGAAAAATATGTATGTGTGACGCACCAATACATATCGGAAAAATCCTCAACATTAACTTATGCATCTCTTTTTCCTTACCCGTCATTATGTATGTGTATATTTTTGTAATATGTTTGCTTTACTATCTTGCCGTTTTTGAATCAGATTTACAACGATGAGTTATGTACTACTCTATGTCGCATGAAAAGCGAACTAATACGTTATCAAACTATAATTTTTCACCCCAAAAAAAATACATACTAGTATTGGACAAAAAGCTATTGACGTGTCAATAAAAATCTGGCCCATTTTGCTCATCGATTTTTTCCAACATGAAAGAAGTTTACTCATGTGGTATGAAAAATCTACTTACGTCACTGATGCCAATCAATGTAGTGCCATTGGACTTAAAAGGTCGAAATAAAGACCCACTTACAATATATTGACGTGTCATAACCATAACCATGATTCATTTGCTTCAGCTTGTGATGTCCTTTCTTTTTTTAGTTCTATATAATATATACATTCTTTCGTCATGGCATACTTCTCTTCTGTTGTTTCGACCTTCATTAATTGATATTTTTGTTGTTTTGATGATATATACGGAGCGAGTCTTATTACATGACGCATCCAAACAACGCTATTCTCTATTAAAAAAAACCTGAAATGACGGTTGACTATATCTGGCCGTATAAGAAAGAAAAAAAGATGTCGAGGAAGATAAATAAGAAATCAATAGAGTACGTACCATTGGCTAATTTTTGTAAGAACAAAAAAAGCCGACTATATATGGATAAAAGAAATAGAACATACAATATCTCAGAACCAGTGTTATGATGGTTGTAAGCGATTGTATACCATGTAATATGCGATACTATACACTCATATATAGTGTAAATTACGATTGTAGTACTTCATACGAGAATTACGACCGTATCTCCTTGTGTCGTCTACGAAGTGATTTTATTGTAGTTCTATCGCTTCTTCTTAGTGAAGCAGGAAAGATTTCTCGATTCTTTCCCTCCTTCCTTATCCCACATCCTCAATACAAAATAATACTTACCACTTTCTGTGCTATTGTGTGGAACTAAATAAAAAAAAATTATTTTTTTTTACAAATATATACTCACTTTACTAATGGTTGTCGAACCAAATCTAAATAATAAAACTAATTTCATTATTTGATAAATATATACTTATCCGTATACATTTATAAAATCATTAAATTTTTTTCTACTAAGATTTGATTCAACAATTAAGTGAAATATAAGTGTAAATTTATAAAAAAAAATGAAATTATTCGTTTTTTTTATTTAGATCTGATGAGCAAATAATAGAAATGTTACAACTATATACGCTCATATACTATTATTATGCATGCAAATCGTTTACATTAATTCTTTAAGTATCATTGCTCAACTAATGGGAGAAATTTGCTCATTCTTCTATGAGAATGTTGCAAAACTCTCTAAGGTTCTAACTTTTATACACATATATGCAACAAAGCTTCCTCTAGGCTATGATGAAAACTACAATTCGATATTGTTTTGCATTCACGAATTATTCTAAATTCATCAAGTGCGAAAAAAGTGTGCCTTATAGGTTCCGCTGGTACTTTAACAGTAAAACGTATACAATGCTTGTACTATAACTTATAGTATCGTATACGATCACTCCACACGATGGTCATATACAAAGACCATAACTAGACGTATTTCTTGGTACAAGATTATTCACAATCATGCCCTTTTGATTTAGAATGCTTATAAACAATTGAGTGCAAAGAAAAGAGACATATTCTAGTCATTTATGGTTAGTGGGAAATATGCAGGAAAAATCCTACTAACGAGAGAACATCACCAACTGATACGTTCCGTTTGAGCTCGTAGTTTGCTCATAAATAGGATTCATCGCATGGATATTAATCCTAAGAAAATACGTTTGATTAGGTCTTTCTTCTTGAGCTATAGTCATTTTACTGAATTTTGCAGCATCTTTTAGAATACTACGAAAGCATCCGCAACGGAAAAATTTCATCTGAATTTTTCTCCAACAGTACATCTTATGACCCTTATTATATCTTGAAAGTTTCAGTGCAAATGAATATTTTTCCTCCGAGATAGTAAATATGCAACAAGACATCACTTTTGCCACTCAACCTTCACAAATAGACTACTTTTTAAATATCTCATACCTTAAGAAAAAATTGTTCGTTTGAGATGGAACGCATGGTATATAATAAGGTCCATGAGATATATTGTTGAAGGAAATTTACCTGTTACGATATTTTTCATAATACTCTACAATATGCTGTAAATTTAGTAAAGTGAGTATAATTCGAGCCAGAGGTAGTGAAACATTCTAAATTGTAATGAGGCTTAACCAAAAGTCACCTTTGTTTGAGAAAATGATGTTTTATTTACATTAAGCTTGAGAAACCTTAGATGACATGTTGTATCAAGCTATTTATTAATATTGTTATCACACAAAATACTGCATTATCTCATTATTCGGTTCCTTGAAGAGTTGCTAAAATTCACCGAGATTACAAATGCTCTAAGTGCAATAAGTGTCTTTTTTAGAGACGAAGTTACTGATTCATAAATAAATTAGTTGACTTTGAAGATGATCTGAGGTTATTTCTAATTTCAAACGTAATGGGTCTTTTAGCAAGATTTTGTCTCATTGTTATTTTCATATGAAACTTAAGCGAATTATTGAGTTCTAGAAAAATGACTCTATAAATGTAAAAAGTAAGTGAAATAAAGAAAAATCTTATACTATTCTCTCATCTGTAAAATCTGTCAAAGAATCTAATGTTGTCAATCAAAATTCGAATCAATCAAATTTCACTCATATGGAGAGTACTCGATCGATAGGTTACTGATTTAGTATTTTAAGTAAATCGATAAAACGCTGGTACATGAAAGACCAGTTCTGCCACAGATTTCAACTAGTAAAAAATGATCGACTCCATGTTAAATCGATACATATATTTTTCATGTAAATCCTGATGAATACATAGTTTTAGAGACATAAGATGTGGGTTACCTATTTTTTATCGAATTTTTGATAGAAGCATTTCCTTTCATGTTGAGTTCTGTTTTTAATCGATTCTGTAAAATAGAAAACAATACTTTCTACAAGATTTAATAATTTTTTCTATTTTTTTCTGAAACTCTTCTTAATATACAAATGACTCACACGCTGTTTAGAAACACAATTTCGGCGTTTTTTTTTGAGTGTATATATAACATGAAATGAGAAGTATAAGCCGGTGGGTGTTTTTACCGCCAGTTATAGGACATAGAAATCGATAAAAGTAGGAAACAGACAAAAGTAACTTGACAACAATTGTTTAAAAATCAACTTGCGAAGACCAATTGATTTCAAATTTCAACGAGTCTTGATAGACAATTAATAAAATAAATTATTCAACGTCTAGCTAGAATCGACTGAGAGCTAAAAAATACGATAGAATTATAATTATTTGAAATCGTGACACTGACACTGATCAGTAAACTAATTTCACACAAGCTATTCAATCCACATTTTAACGAAAATACACATTCTATGCCAATTATATTACATCAATCCTCTAATTTCTTGAAAAATTTATATATGTTATATGTATTTAACAAATGTATCAAGATATCGAAATCATGATGAATATACGAAGTAAACTTTTCTTGACAACTAAGCTAACTAGATCTCTTAGCTAAAGTTTCAATAATTCTAGTTGTATATTTGTTCAAGAACGCAATGATGATAGGTAATATAATCTTGTCTGTCACATAAATGAGAAACTATGTACTATCATTTGAAAATGAACTTTATGACTAAATAAATGATCTTTTGTATTAGAAAAATTCAAAACAGTAAAGATACATTATCTATTATATAATTACAGTATATATGCGACATCTAGTTATGTCAAGGAAATAATTTTTCTCTTCCTTAAAGCAGGTTCTACCAAAAATCTTTTTTTTTCAATTATTTAGCATAGATTTCCATTAGTTAAATAAATAAATTTTAAAAGTTCTCTCTACACTATACCTCAAACTATTATCAGCTATTGGTTTTTCTATTTACCATTTACAATTCAAGATAACATTGTGCTTGAGAAGAACAACATACGATTATTTTATTACCATATTCACACTCACACGATATTGGTTTC